>APFE030022537.1:187635-299880 GCA_000404065.3 Pinus taeda
TTCATGATTGTGTAGAGATATACATGGACGATTTCACAGTTTATGGTAATACATTTGAAGAAGCTTTGGAAAATTTGGAAAAAGTACTGGTAAGATGTAAGGAAACAAATCTTTCTTTAAGTCATAAAAAGTGTTTTATGATGTTTACTGAAGGGATTGTTTTAGGACATCATATTTCAAGAGATGGGATTAAGGTTGATAGATCCAAAGTTGAGGTCATCTCTAAGTTACCTATTCCAAATTGCCAGAAGGATGTTAGAAGTTTTCTTGGGTTTACTGGGTATTACAGAAGATTTATTGAAAACTTCCCTAAGATAGCATCTCCTCTTTTCAAATTGCTTACTAAGGACTGTGAGTTCAAATGGGATCCTGAGTGTCAATCTGCTTTTGAAGCCTTAAAGACTAGAATATCTGAAGCACCCATCTTAAGGGGGCCAAATTGGAAACTCCCTTTCCACATTTCCACTGATGCTTCAGATACAGCTCTAGGAGCTATTTTGGGACAAAAGGATTTGATCCCTTATGCCATTTATTACACAAGTAAAAATTTGACTCCCACTGAGTTAAATTATACTGTTACAGAAAAAGAGTTCTTAGTTGTGGTACATGTGATCAATAAGTTTAGACACTACATAACCGACTATGAAACCTTTGTCCATAATGATCACTCTGCCATAAGATATTTAATGAATAAACCTGTCACTAATGGTAGAGTTACAAGATGGCTTTTACTTTTACAAGAATTCAACATTACTATGTTAGATAGACCTGGAAAACAAAACACAGTAGCTGATTTCTTTTCTAGAATCCAAAACACTAATGAAGATTCTCCAGTAGAAGATAAGTTTCCAGATGAATACTTGTTTGCAGTGACTACCAAGACTCCTTGGTATGTAGATATGGCTAATTATCTTGATACAGGGAAGCTTCCTCTACACTTATTTCCTGATGAGAAAAGGAAAATCATTCAGGAGAGTGCACATTATTCTTGGATTTCTAATGAATTGTTCAAAACAGGGCCAGATTGTATAATCAGAAGGTGTGTTCGGGAAGATGAAATGCCTGACATCCTTAAGGCATGTCATGATGAACCATGCGGCGGGCACTTTGCTGACAAGAGGACAGCCTATGAAATCCTTTCTCTAGGATATTATTGGCCTTCTCTCTTTAAAGATGCAAAGCATTATGTTAGAAGGTGTGACAGCTGCCAAAGAGTTGGGAAACCAACTCCTTCAAATGAAATGCCTCTACAGCCTCAGGTATGCATCGAACCTTTTGAGAAATGGGCTCTAGATTTCGTTGGACCAATCAATCCACCATCAAAGCAAAAGAAGCATATACTGGTTTGTACTGATTATGTTACTAAGTGGGTAGAAGCGAAAGCATTGTCTTCTGCTACTAAAAATGCAGTTGTTCAATTTCTTTTTGAGGATATTTTCACTCGTTTTGGTGTCCCAAGGGAAATTGTGACAGATCAGGGCAGCCAGTTTACATCTAAATTGATGGAGAAGCTGATGGAGGAATATAAGATCAAGCACAGAACATCTACTCCATACCATCCACAATCCAATGGCCAAGTGGAGTCTACCAATAAAGTTCTTGAAGGCATTATCACCAAGACTATTCATCTTCATAGAAGAGATTGGGCGGAAAGGCTTCCAGAAGCCTTATGGGCCTATAGAACTACATGGAAGAATACAACAGGACATTCTCCCTATGAACTTGTTTATGGGAAGGAAGTCCTGCTCCCCATTGAGTTCCAAATCAAGACCTTCAAGATGGCAGTCCAATTGAGAATGAGCCTCTCAAAAGCCCAAAGACACAGAATGGACCAGCTAAATGAGCTAGATGAAATAAGACAAGATGCAATTCTAAGGACCGATCTAGTTCAGCACCAAAGATCTAAATGGCATGATCGTCATATCAAAGAAAGAAAGTTTCAAAAAGGAGATTGGGCTCTATTGTTTGATTCAAAGTTCAAATACTTTAAAGGAAAGTTTCAAACTCATTGGCTTGGGCCATATGAGATTGATGAAGTCTTTAGTAATGGGGCAGTTCGAGTGAAAACTATTGATGAAATTCATACTCCTCTTATTGTGAATGGTCATCGCTTGAAAATCTACCAAAAAACACATATTTCATTAAAATTGTAAAAATTATATTACAAATACATCAATAGAATTAATTTTTTTGGTTGTTTTGAAATTCTAGATCCACTATTTAGTTATAAATTTAATGAAATATGTGTTAAAAGCCATTCTCAAAAGAAGAGTTTGTCAAGTTGTTTAAAGAAGATTCTGCAATCAGGTTGGTGGAGAATGATTCTTCTCCTCCATCAGCCTAATCTTTGGTTTTTGAAAAAAAAAAAAGAAAAGAAAAAAATATAAATGTATAAGCCTGAAAACCAATCTCTGATTGGCAAGTCTCATGCAGAAAACCTGAGGTGAAAATCAGGGTCACCTAACACCTCATGTTTTCCAAAAAAAAAAAAAAATTCTCTCCTTATTCCATCTCATTGTCATCATTACCACCATTCCATCCACCATTCCATTCATTTTCACTCCACTTCATTTTTCATCCATCCATCCATTCAGTACATTCCATTCCATCAATAAAGTCATTTTTTTAGCTAAAGTTGTTTTTGTGTAGCCGGAGGTTACCACTGCAGTTTCCGCAGCTGTTTGGCAATTCTGTAGCCATTCAGCCATTCCGCAGCCCTCTGCACCTGCATAAGAAAAACACAGTCTGTTTTTAAAAAAAAGTTTACAGTCATAAGTCATCAACAATAAGTGGAAAGAGTCATGCAACAGCAATAAAATAATGAAGGGTTAGTGGAAAAAATCAAAGGCAATCCAAGAGCGGACCTAAGGTATGATCTAAATCTTAAACTTATGGTTATCTCATTTTGCAAAGTTTTCTAGGTTATGTTTCTTGTCACTAAATGTAATGATTACCAGTTTTCCCTATCATAAGACCATACATGCACGTATCTCCCAAAGCTATCAGTCCTTGATTACCACGATTTTGAAATACACTTGTGGCTGCTTCTTTCATTAAGGCTTTCGTACCTAAGTGATGTAGCCTACTGTACTACGTCTCTCTGTGACATAATCCCACAACCAAGTGTAAGCCCACGCCGAAACTTAAGAACCTAGCCGTTTCTATCCTCTTACGCTCATAAACCTAGCCATTTCTACTCTCCCACGCTCATATCATTCCATTCACGCTATTTCATTTCCATACTGTTCACACCGTGCTCACTACGCTGCCACCATTAACCATACTTTGTTTTATTCCTCTCCACTAATTCTGATCACTAGTGAAAGTCTGTTATAGCTACAGCAAGAGTAAATCCTCTGTGTTAAGGCCGTAAATCCACTGTGTCAAGGCCGTAAATTACTATGTTAAGGCTATTGCTGAAGCCGTGTAACCTCCTTTTTCACAAAGTTCTAGAACAGAGCCGTGAATTCACTGTGTTAAGGCCACTATTGAAGCCGTGTTTTAGAACAGAGCCGTAGAGCCAATGGGGAAACTCTTACGGGCAGAACTAGAAGGTTCAAAATTTATGGAAGGATACCCTCAGGTTAAAGAAGCGTTGCAAAAAGCAAACTGGCTACAATGCATCCAGAAGTTCAGAGGTTACCACAAAGAGGTTACGAAGGCCTTTGCACGGTCTTTCAGAGAAAAAGACAATCAAGTGGAGGTGGGGGATCTAACATTCATAGTCACTGAGAGTAGCATAGCACAAGCCAAGTCACTCCCACAGACTGGAGAAAGATGGTTTAAAAACCGATTAGTGCAAGGTCAACAGTGGAAACAAATCTTAAAGAACCCAGGTATGGATACCAGCATCTTCACAAAAGGGATTCCTGTTACTTATGTTAAGGAATAATGGACAACTTTACTCTTATTAGTGCAAAAATTCTTGACTTGTGAGGGAAGGTTTGGAGTTTTGTATGTTTACCATGCAAAAGTCATGATGCATTTCTTAGGAGAAGATATTAACCTTCCATATTTTCTACTTTCAAGTCTTAGAAAAATGTGTTCAATTGTCCAAAGGAACCCAGGAAATATTGAATCACATCTGTATCATCATGGTCTTGTTAAGATGTTAGTTGAGGAACAATTGAAAGCAAACAGAGATACCTGGGAGAGATTTCTTGTAAGAAACCATTTTGAAGAAGCAGGAGAAACCTCTGTACCTAAAAAGAGTAGAAGAAAAAGAAAAGAGGCTACCCCTGAAACTGTTGTTCAAGAGGGAACTATCCAAGAACAGATTCAAGAAGAAACTGATGTACATCATTCTGAACATGAAATTGACCCTGAGTCTACTGTAGATATTGACCAAGCAACCCAATGGATCATCACAGAAACCCTTTCAGAACTTGCCAAAGAAGTTGCTCAAAAGAGAATGGAGAATAGGAAGAAGCAAAAGAAAAATAAAGGAAAAGCCATAGCTCAGGAAACTTACCTCACTCCTACAAACTCCAGTGAAGAAGACACTTAGCCCCTAGCTCAAAGAATGGCCAAACTCCATGAAACTGCCCTTTCCAAAAAGGTGGAAAAACAGAAGCAAAAGGTACAAAAAGGAAAACAGAGCACTACCATAGTAAGAAGGAGTAGCAGATTAAAAGGCAAAATGAAGGCCACAAAGAACAAAGGGCCATCCTTTATTGATTTGGGCACACCTGAAAAGGTTTCTACAAGTCCTCCACACGCTGAGTCTGTTGCAACTAGTCCTCCATGTGAGGAAAGTCCCTTTGAACATAAACTTGAATCTGAGCATGAATCTGAGCATGAACCTGAGCATGAACATGGATCTGAATTTGAGTATGAAACGAGTCTAAAGAAGTCACCTGAAGTTGACCCGGATCAGCAGAAAGTTTATAATTATTTGGAGACACTGGAGCAAGCAGCTGCTGGCCCAAGCAATGTCCAAACTTTGGAGCAACAAGTTCACTCATTAAAATAGGAAATTTTTGAGATTGAGGTTCTAAATCACCATATCATAGAAGAAAATGAAAAATTGAAAGAGAAATATAAACTGGATAAGATGATCCAAGATAACACCATGCTTCATATGGGTCTGTTGCAAAAGGAAAACAAAAAGTTCAAGAAAAGAGGGAGGAGGCTAAACAGAGATTTGATTAATTTGAGATTTAGATGTCTGATGAAAAGACCGAGAATTGATATCTCTACACAGAGGAAGAGGAGAAGATTAGATGTATTGGCAGAGGCATCATAGCAGGTTGATTAAGCAGTATTTTTGCATGAGGACGTGCAATTCCCTTGTAGTGGGGGTATGTAGAGCGTCTAACTTACACCTCATCATCCACTATTACCTACTGTTTTTCATCACTTACCTCTCTCTTTTGCCTCATTTTCATTGTAAAACCACCCAGATCATTACATTAGATGTCATTAAGCATGATCAAGTGAGCTTTTCTAATGTGTGACCGTTTTGTTTAGATTTTGACATATTTATAGGCATTCCGCAGCCCTCTACCGATTCCGTAGCCATCTGCTGATTCCACAGCCATTTGGTGATTCCGCAACCTTTTTGTTAATCTCAAGGTTCCACGTGTCATTTTGCCAAATGAGCCACATGGGCACTTAGGAATCAAGGTGCTCAAGGTTCCTGTGCTATTGGTTCAACCATCCACATCATCTGCACCTCCGGTCAACAAGGGTCAAGTTACGGTCAACAAAGGCAGCTTAACGGTGATGCGTAAGCTATTGGGTCACGTCAGTCCAAACGGTGACTTGTCCGTGTTACGCAGGTTGTGGGAGACATAATCCAACTCTAGATTCAATGCCCATAACGACCAGAACCTCCAGCTATCCACGCAGGCTTATGACGTGTTAATTAAACCTTAATTATGCATGAAAGTCAGTTATTTTTCAGTTTTAGTTGTACGCGTTAGGCTATCTTTCAGATGCCTATAAAAAATTGCGTCTGTGTATGCTTAGATAACTTTTTAATTGTTGTGTTTTTATGAACTTGTTATAATTTTAGTGCATTTCAAGACTCTCTTTTAATAGTGCTCTTCTAACACTCTTGACTGTGATTTTCTGCACATGGAGTAATAGAAGCAGTGCTGTTCTGAAGTTTTCAATACCTTGAGTCTTCTTTGGGTTATATGAATGGAGGGCCCCTGTTCATGTTAGCCTTGTACAATATTTTATGTTCAACATTTCCTTATTTCCATTCAGCATTTCCTTTTCTTGACATATGTACAACATAATTCACCTTCATGTTATTTCATTTCCAGCCTTTATTTTAAGCTGATCAACATTGTTCTTTTGCAGGTTTTTAACCCAGGATTGCTTGTGTGTTATGTATTTGTTTTATATCTAGTGGTAGTTTTAGTTGACAGATTCAAAGTTGCTGTTTTACTTTATTTTCATAGCTAATTTTTAGTTTTATTTCTCAAATTTGTCTGCTAACATATGAATGATCTCTTTATTATAAATTGTCTATCTTTTAGAAATCAGAATACTGATAACTTGCAGCTGACTTTGGGTACTTTTTAGACTAATATTTAAACTACTTTCTAATCGTGTCTTACACAGTACTATGTGTTAGAGGCAGAGAGTTAGAAAGAGCAAAACATTATAACTAGTCTTTAAAGTAGATTTTTCTCAATTTTTTATCATTTCTTAGACTTATCTTTAGCTACTTCCTAATCGTGTCTTACACAGTACTATGTGTTAGAGGCAGAGAGTTAGGAAGAAATAAACATTATCATTGGTCTTTTAAGTGAATTTCTTACCTTTTATTTGCAGCAGCATGAATGGTGTCTAATGCCATTAGAAAGTGGTTCTTTGCTTTCAGTTCATTTTAATTCATTTATTTCCTTCAAGTTTTTCCTTTTCAGCAAGTAGATAGAAACCACTAGTCACACACCTTCACTCATCTAGAATTCACCTTACACACACCATCACTCATCTGTTTATAAATACATCACTCCATCTTAGGAAGATAAATTAACCACAAACAACACCCCAAACGACAAAAAGCTTTAAGAGGTTGCTTAAGTACATATAGTACACCTTCACTTCATCAGCTTACGAGCCCCGGGTTGACAATTAATGACATCGATTTAGGAACACTAAATTGACTAAACGCATCTATAGATGAAGACACACATACAAAATCATGCATGGCACGTTCACCAAAGAAGCTAGGAAGGAACAAAGAGGGCTGGGATGAAAGGGAGTCATCCTTCACCGAGTGTTGATGTTAAAGCTCCCACTCGTTCTCTTCATGAATGACAATGCACGTTGGTTGTGAAATACCAACTCTGTCAGTGGGTTGTTCCTCATTCACAACAAGTGAAGAGTCTAGAATGGATGAACACAAGAAAGAATCATCAGAAGGAACACCCGAGTGTGAAGACAGAGGTCGAAGAAAAGAATTCATACGGGAACGTGAAGGACTCACAACCAACACACTGCGAAAATTAAGTGGAGTGATGTTGGGAGGGTGTGAAGGATGAACAGATGTGTGAACATGATCCTCAACATCATTGGGTGATGGTGAAACTGTTGAATGAGAGGAAGGCAGACAATCCATTGAGACAATGCCTACTCTCACATGGGATTGCACACTTCCATCAACAAAGAAGGTTGAGTGAGGCTTGACATCAAGATTTCTCTTAGGATGGGTATTTTTCTTAAGAAATACTCAACTTGGTCCCAAAGATAAGCAAGCTTGATCTGGCTCTTCAGAGTTTAAAACTGTAAGTCATGGAAGCGTTGCCAAAAATCAATAATGGATTCATGTGGAGCCCTTTGTTGCTGTAATAATTTCTGGTCAAGATGGTCTGGATCAAAATGATGGAAAATGTCTTCAATAAGATCACAGAAGTGCTCGCATGAGTGTTAGGTGTCAACCATTAAGCTGAGAACCCAAGGAAACGGAGATTCGCAATGTGTGAATGCAAACAACAGATTGACCAGTTTGTTAGTAAACTCATCTTCCTCATAAATCATAGAAAGGAAGTTATGGAAGTGCTTAGTCCAGGTCACTTTTCCTTCACCATTATACATGTGAGTGGACAAGAGATTTAAAAGCTTCCCTGAGATGGAGACATCTTCATGATTAAAAAACACCTCGGGGGAAGAATAATGCAAGATTCCATGACAGATATGCAAAGGTTCAAAACTAGATGAGAGGACATTGCTTGTCATCAGGCCCTCCTTCTAGCGCCAAAAATGTTGATGGTGTTTGACCCGCCAACATGTAAAGGGGATCTCACTGCTAAGAAGTCCCAATTAGATCTCTGACTATTTTGGTGTAGGAGTCCTAGCAATGCGTCGTAAGGTAATTCCTTGATCACGATGTCACACAGAGGCAAGTAAGATAACTCTATTAGTAGTAAGGGTGTGAATGATGTAGTGAGTCAAGGAATCAGTATGAGAGGTTGAAACACTTCAAAGGGAGAGGAAGGTGAAGGTGAGTTATAGGTTGAAAGGGATCAGTTTCAACTTGGCTAGGAACACACAACATAAAGGACATGCACAACTTCCATTAGAGAAGTTGACACGGATGCGATAGCCACAACATACAATGTAAGATAACATTAACAACACTCATGGGTCAGTCCCAGACGAGCGTTACGATTGATAAAACAAGGTTCAAAGAAAGGTCTGTCTGATGTTTGGCAGAGCAATCGACACAAATGGTGACAACATTAACAACATATGCAACACATTAAAAAAGTGATTCATATAATTACATAGAAATCAGTTCATATACAAGTACATAAGTTAAACAACATATATCATTAAGGAAACTGGAGCAGTCCAACTATAATAACAACATATGCATGAAAATGTGTTGGCTTTTATTATATAAAGAAGTGTAAGTCAAAATCATACAATACACCATGTCAATCTGCTAGCCCCATAAATGGAATGTTAATGCGCCTACCCCTCCAAAGAGATATACTAGCTCCATGCAGTGGTGAAGCCAAGGCGCGTTACAATACTTTCCAAGCCTTCTTCAGGATAGTCTTAGTAGAGTCTTGGCAGACCAAAAGCCTATACAATGAGTTATGAGGGACTATTTATAGCAAAGGGTGGGGTGACCCTTGACATTCCCATTTGTGATAGTTCAAATACCTTCATGACTCTTCACCTACTCTATGACTGTTGCATCCAATTGTTGACACTCGACTTACACTTGACATGACTCAACTTTACAATGCACATGTGCTCATGTGAGACAACACGGCTTGAGCAAGACTTGCAAGACATCAATGAAACTCGGTTCACTGTGATGAGACCAACACTTCAACATGCTTGTGATGGTGAAGGTGGTGAGCTAATGCCAAGCTTCGTCATCTGTGATGATGTTCATGCACCTCATGGTGACATCTTGCTGAAGCAAACTCTTACCTCTGTCACAACGGTGCATTGGTTCGGCACCTTCATCCAACTCGTTTGCTAACATGTACATGGTCTTCTTGGGTATGGTTGAACCAACAACACCCTGATTCATAGTGTTCATGTTGATCTTCAAGTGTGTGCTGGTGATCATGCACATCAACTTGCTGAAGTACATGTTCAGCCCCAGTTGGACTTGCTTCATGTCTTCTCCTTGGTGAGTGTGTTGAATGGGTTGTATTGCGTGCGTGCAGTCAATGACATGTATGCTGCTATATCCATTGCATGTGATTAAAAACATTTCTCACCATGTTTTCTTTGTGTCAGTTGTTGGGATAGATCCTTAACTCGTACTGACACAGTTTCATCCGCAAATGTAGGTTGTAGCCATTGTTGTTCCTATTCCTGCTACAACTCATTGGATTGCCTATGCAACTTCACGTTCTTCTTGAGTTACCACTTCAACACATGCAAGTCCCTCTTTGTTCCATCTACTACCTTCATGTGACTTTCATGTCACGCCCTCACTTCATAGCCTGAGTCTCCAAAGTTGCTTCATTATCAGTGGATCTGCTTGATCTTGCAACTTTGCTCTACCTGTATGTTGTTAACAACGTTCCTCTTGCATTCACTACATTCATTATGTTCATTTCATTTAGTATGTTACCTTTAGTTGTTATTCGTGATTTTGTTGCTTGATGTCCTTGTCCATGAACAATTGATGTCTTTGTGTGTAGGTAAGACCATGGACACTTGATTGACTGCATCCCCAGGCATGCTCTGAATGGTGTCCTTGTCTCTACTCTCTTAGAAGCCATTGTACCTATAGTGATGAGAGGCAGATGAACACTTGTGATACCTAGAGACATGGAAACACTCATGGCAAGCAATCTGTTAGTTGAAAACCAAAATGAACATGAGAACTGATTTGCAGCATACCTAGGGAAATGATGAAAAAGATTGCACAAATTTCACTAGGAGGCTAAGTGACTAGCTGCTAGAACTACATAAAAGGTAGTATGAACTGACTAAGAGGATGGACTGGCTATTGGATCTACAAAATGCGTAATCTAGTTGGTATTTTCCTATTGGGATTGTGATATGTGTGATTCCAACTAGGAAAGATTGCTGGCCCCAGGGATAGTTTTGTGCAATTTTTTGGGCCAAGTAGTCAGTAACCTCCAGAAATGTGCAATTTAGTGTAGGAGGTGAGTGCCAGGCAAAAATGTGCAAAATATGGAGAGGAATGTGAGCCTTCCATCTCCAGATTCCATAATGCAGCATTGATGAAGGCAGGGTCCAGGCCAAGATTGGCCCGACTTACCGATGGGCAACTGAAAGCATGTAAGTTGATGAAATGCATGGCGATGGTAAGTGATAGTAGAAGAGATAAATAGTGCATGGAAAACATGAATGGAATCTTAAGCAAATAGATCAACATGCATGTGGGTGAGATAGTTCGTCGGTTGGGCGAATGTCCGTGTAAAATAGTTTCATGCATGCAAAAATAGTGAGATATCAATGAAAATTGAAATAGAGCTAGGACAACCTAGAATACATGTAAATGATAGCATGTGTTCAAAGAAATCAAGAAAACAACACTCACACAAGCGAATACACAAAAAGCGAGAGAAATGCTGAAAAATACATGTTGAGACCACTTACTCATGAAGAGCTGAGATGGATGTGTCAAACAGTATTGGATGTGTTTTGGGATGTTAGAGCTCCAACATCTATGTGAATTAATGAGATCGAATACTACAAATAAACAAGTTTCGTCTCAAGACATGCATGCCACCAATCTAGGAAAAAGCGACACTTGGAGGGAAACATCTAAAACAACTTTGCGTGTAACCCGTAGCTGCTAAAAATAGCACCGTGAATCATGGGATACCTTTTTCATGTTGCCTCTTGCTATTCTAGGAATATCAAGTCATGCATGCATGCAAGTCAAGTTTCCATGGTCTCAGGTGGAACTGGTCAACAAGACTGTCCATGCATTCCAATTCTTAACTTCTTAGGAAGAATGCTCATTCTTGACTGTATGTTGGGCTGATTTTCCAAGGGGATTGCACAATTTCTAGGCCCAAAATCTTAGTGTTGCCCATATTTGTGCAAATCCTGGGTTGAGCTACCTATTGATGGGAAAATTTGTGTAATTTCTGCTGGGAGGGTTGGCTGGAAGGATTGCCCAATTGAGGAGACAAGTAAGCTGTCAGAGAGGATTGCATAATTCCTCGAGGGAAGGTTGGTTTCCCTCTAGGAATGCACAATTTTCAAGGCGAAGTTGCTCAGCCTATAGCTGGACCAAGTTCGGGTAAGCAACCTATCAGGGGGATGGATCAAGTGTGATGGACTGACTTCTTTTGTGCGAGGAAAGCACTGAAGCTTGAGTACTTGATGAAGTAAGACAATGTGCTGTGCAAGGTTGATAGGGAGGCTCCAAAATAGGCTAAGGCAAAATTTTCGAGGGTGGTTGTAGTCGCTACAATAGAGAGATCGCCCATAGAATCAGTGAGGTAGGCCTTAGATATATAGTGTGTAGCACGCACAAACTGTTGGTGATGTTGGTCATAACATTCCTTGTATTCATGTAGAATTGGATAGCAAACAGGCAGATTATCAGGAATATATCATTGAGATGGACGGTAATATTTGTGATAAAGTTATTTCTATTTTGATTGACCCTAGATCTAATTATAAGTATGTTAGTCCTGACTTGGTGGATAAGTGTGGTTTGAGTAAGGAATTGCATGCTGAATCTTGGTTAGTGTAGTTGGCTATAGGTGGAAAGAAGCAAGTAAATCATTGGGTAAGAGCTTGTGCATTTTATTTGAATGGTATTCCTACTACAACACATTTGAATATATTACCATTGGAATCATACAATATGTTGTTGGGCATGGATTGGCTGTATCTTCATAGAACCAAGCTACATTGTTATGATAAAGCCATTGACTGTGTTGATGAAAATGGGTAACCAAGAGTCTTACAAGGAAAGAAGAAAGCCACATTAGCTAGGATGGTAACAATTATACAGGAAAAGCGTAGTCACAATAAAGGGTGTATATTATTTGTAGTGCACATTTCTAGCGATAAGGGTAAGGAAGTTGAGTATGCAGATTTTTTGAGCATGTACTTATTTCTACAACAGTTTTCAGATATATTTCTTGAGGACATTTCATAGTTTCCACCTCACAGGGAGGTAGACTATCCTATTGACATAGTTCTAGGGGTAGCTCCAACATCAAAATCACCTTACAAGATGCATACACATGAGTTGGTTTAGTTGAAGGAAATTTTTGGCAAAGGGTAGATTAGACGAAGTATATCACCATGGGCACACAAGTATTGTTTGTAAAGAAGAAAGATGGAATTCTGAGATTATGAATTGACTAGAGGTAGTTGAACAAAGTGATTATCAAGAATAGTTATCTGTTACCAAGGATTGATGATTTGTTCAATCAATTGAAGGGAGAAATGGTGTTCTCTAAGATCGACTTGTGGTCAGGATATCATCAGGTACTCATCAAAGAGGAGGAAATTTACAAGATAGCCTTCTGGACCAGGTATGGGCATTATGAGTTTGTTGTAGTTCCATTTTTCTTAACTAATGCTCTAGCCACATCTATGTGCTTCATGAATACTTGCAAATAATCTTCAATGCATGTATGATCATTGCTAACTCAAGATCACGTGATTGACTGGTCTACATTGCAGGTGGAACTAGATCGAGATATCTAGCTAGAGCTTTCGTGCATATTGAAAAAAAAGGTGCTCATGCTATGGAACCAATCAATGTAGAAATTTAAAGTGCAATGGAAGCACTTTGGGCCTGATGAAGCTACATGGGAGATGGCATATCAGATGTGGTCTATGTATCTTTCTTTGTTTTTCGGTTGAGGGAACATAGTTGTCTTGGTATTTTGTTTTGGTATTTTTTTGGTACATGTTTTATTTATGTTTTGTATATATACATATGTATATGGATGTAAATACTGCCATGAGATCTATTATAAATCTCCAGTAAGAGTTATGGGTGTCATGTCATTATGTTGTCATGTTGGTTTGATTTTCAGCAGAGTGATCATTGTAAATATTTCATCGAGCTATGTTATAAAGCTCCATGGTAAGTATGTTTGCTTTTTAGTGGTTTTGCTAAGATACAGGTGTGGTTGAAGACCTAGGGTGGTGTCCCCCAAGCGGGGTGGTTCTATTATAGGCCTGGTGAAAATTCCATGTAATAAATGTTGATAAAGGAAAAATAATAACCACAGATAATGGGACACTTATCCCAAGCTCAATGTTTGGCAACATATCCTAGTATGGGTGTTCATTTAAGTTTATTTTGGCTAAGGAAATTGGAAAAGGAAATGGCTAAGGCTTTGGAGAGGAAAAATGGAATTTTTGGCAGATGTGTTTATGAAAATAATGGGAATTAGCATAACAGGGAGGTGAAAGGTCATAGGTTGCATGTGAGTAGGAAAATGTGGGAATATAATGGAAAATGACAAGAATAGAGGTGTCATTAGTAAAAGGGCTTCTGAGGATTAGCTGCTAACCATTTTTAAGTTCAGTTTTGGAGCTTTCTCAATATTGTCTCTCTCTCTCTCTCTCACTCTTGGACACTCACAATTTTCTTGGAGCATTTTGGCATTGGATCAAGAAAGGAAAAGAAGGAAAGAGGAAGCAATGATCAAGCAGGGAAGCACAGGATCAAGTTGCTACAACAAGATTCTTTAGAGGTACCAATTTGTATTTGTATTTCCTTGCTAGATTTGGTGTGCATGGTATTGCATGTGGTCATTTTTTGTTATGGAATGGGTTTTTCAAGGTGCGACAATGTTTTCAGCCTAGTCTTTCCATTTTTGGATAGCCATGGTTTGATGGAGTTCTCATGTTTTGGTTGAGGTGGATTTTGAGATGGATTCAAAGCTGAGTTAGGTGGATCTCTGAATGATTGATCACATGGCTTAGTGGCACATGAATCAGACTTTGGATCGTGGTAAAGCCACTCGCCTAGTGACCCCTTATACACTGTGGGTTGTGGTAAAGCCAAGAATATGTTGCCTCAATGGGCCTAGGAATCCTTACCGGTGAATGGCAGGATATACGGTAAAGCCACGATGTGGTTTTCTCTCCATTAGGCCTAGTAATCCCAGGTTTGGGATATGTGTAAATCCTGGAGAGTGGGCCTCAATTTACGACCTAGCGATCAAGGTCTGGAATGCAATAAAGCCTAAGAGACTAGGAGACATGAAAATTCCTCATGGTGTAGGTGGAGAAATCTGATGGAATCTGTCCTTGTTTGGCCTAGTGATTGGGTGGACATCATGGTAAATCTTGTTATGACATGTTTATTGTGTTGGCCTAAAGATCTCGGATGGATGACGATAAAGCTTGGTTTATATTAATGAGGGTGACGCAGTTTAGCCTCTGGAGGCCCTAGTTGGTTCTTTTGGTTTGAAGCCCACATTCATCCCTTGATTACGACATGAGGCTAAATGGCTAAAGAGATATTCGGCCCAACCATTCTATGGGCGGGTGGGATGTGTAGTCCCATCCTAGGTTTGGATTTTTCATCATTAATGATAGGTTATTTCTCTTTGTATTTCTATGAGTATTATATTGGTTTATATGTGGATCATATGGCTATGATTTTATTGATATTTCTACTGCTATTATGCTAGTTATATATGTGTTTTATGAGAGTGGCTATGTATGGATATCATCATGTTTTTACTTGTAAATGAATGGACAATGTATCTATGACCTAATAGATGATAATGCAACAAATGATATGAGGGAACAATGGTTCTTAGAAATCTCATATAAGTATGAGATCCCTATGTTTAAATCTATTGTTTACACCTATAGATTACATATTTGTGATATGTTTGACGAATGCCTCTCATGGCTAGTAGGGATTTGGTTAAGGGTTTGTTAAACTATTTTCTTTTGCATCAATGTTTCCCTGTTATTTTACTATTGTGGAGATGTCATTCAGTTTTGGGGAGTGACTTGGGCATTGGGCCTTAAAAAGTGGGTTAAATCGTTAGGAAATTGGTACAAAACTAGACAAAATAGTCCCTGGACACTAGCATACCTTGTCATGAGAGCGTCTAGAGCCTCCTCGATGCTCGAAGGCTTATACCATGAGAGCGACAAGAGGTAATCCTAGTATAACCACTTGATCCTGCTCATACATGCTTGATATTTTCTTCCATTTTACTTTCTTGTCCTTCCTTTTCCTTCCTTCCTCCAATGCTAGAGTTCTCCAATAATACTCTAATTGTCTAAGAGTATGAGAGAGTAGAAAGAATAGAAAGAGATTCTCAAAATGAACTGAAAAAAGGTTGTGAATTGATCATCACAAACCTTTTTATCAATTATGTCTCTATTTTCTTCACTTTCCATTAGTTTCCTTAATTTGCCTCCTCACATTCAACCTATGACTCTTCACCTTACTTTTCCCACAAGTTCCTTTATTTTCATAAATAAAATGCCAATTAATGTCACTTTCCTTACCAATGCTTTTTCCACTGCCTTTTCCAATTTCCTTATACAAAATAAAGGAAATGAACACCCACACTGGGATGTTTTTCCCAACATTAAGCTTTGAATAAGTGTCCTCTAACCTTCATCTTATTTTTCCTTTATTAACTTTAATACATGGATTTTTACCTCTAGGTTGTTATGAATATCATGGAATAACAAAACAAAACCAAACTTGGGTTCCAGAGGCCAAACCACCTTAACCCTCATCCATAATGATTCCACTTCCATGGTGAGATATCACTAACACCAACTAGATTAGTTTTTACCCAACTTTTCTAGGGCTCTATGAACTAGTAAGTCAACCAAAAACCTTTCAGGGCTCTAGAGAATTTCACCAACCCAGCTCTAGGGACTAGTAAATCAACCCACCAACTAATCCAAAGGGTTATTCCCAACCTAAGGTCTAGGACTAGTAAATCAACCCATGAAGAGCTCCAAAGCATTTGTCCCAACCTAGGCTCTAGGACTATTAACTCAACCCAAGTTGTTCCAGGGCTTCCAAAGCATTCGTTCCAACCCACAACCATAAGGAATTATGAGAAACAACCAAAAATATTAAGTGGGAAAACCCAAAACAACATGGATATATAGGAAATGAAAATGCATGGCTAAAACCACTATCAATCTAGGAATTACTTCATGCCAATGACAACACATAACCAAAAAACCACATGCATATACCATGCATCCATAAATTACAAAAGAAATCTCACATACGACCTCTTACATGCAAGAAATCGAATTGTATATTTTGATCCACCTGTTCCCTTACACATTTCCACTTTCCTTTTCCTTCTTTCTCCAATTCCAATGTATTCCAAAGTGCTCCAAGAATGCTCCAAGAATACTCTAGGTGTGTGTTGGGTCTAAAATGTGGTGCAAATTAGAGTTTCATTAACTATCAATCTGGGTAAGTAAACTTCGAGGATCATCCAATATATATGGACTTAGAGACAAACTAAACTAAGTTAGGTGAAGAAATATTAAAGCTCCCTTACAGAAGACTATTCGTTAATATTTCTAATCAACTATTTAAAATAATGAAACTAAAGCTCTTAAACATCATTCTGATTGATTGCATGAAATATTATAGCTCTCTTACAAGAGACTATTCATTTATATCTCAAGCATATAAATGAGAAACTTAAATTAATGAAAGCAAGCATTAAACAACAAATCAGATAAATTGAAGGAAACTTTAATACTTTCTTACGAAAGGTCATTCATTAATATTTCAAACATATCAACCTAATAATTTAATCTAATGAAATTCACAAACAAACTTAAAATAAAATCTTACCAAAACAAAAGTGTACTTGCTAGGTAATGGTGATCCTTCCAAGGATTCACAAGCACACCAAAAGAGAAGTCAAATGTAGGGGATCAAAGAGGCTCCATTTTATTCATCATAATTTTCAAAGTACAATGGCTATAAGATCATATGATCTTGACCAAAACTATTCTAAATTCTATCTAGATTAACATTACTAGGTTACAATGAAGGACTAGGTTCTAAGATTCTAAATATTAAGATTACAAATGAAGATCAAGATTAAGATTTTAATGAAGGAGATAACACTCCTATTTATACAAAAGCTATGATAACAAACTCGTAAATGTAGATCCATTATTTCCTCCTTTGATCCACTATTTCTCAACCAATGGTGACACATAACCCTATCCTCCATGAGCTCCTCCATGAGGTCCATGATCTTCTCAAATTCGAATTTGAACATAGAGTGCCACATAAGGATGCCTTGGAAGATTCCTTTGTACCTACACATGTCAAAAAACTCATTCTAATTGTTAGGTATAAGTATATGGATATTATTTTCTAAAGTTTAACCACAAATTCACTTAAAAATACTAAGAATTAATAATTTCTTGGAAAACACAATGGTAACCTATTTAATGATGAAAGTGAAGCTCGTGTGGTGACATTGTGGTGGAATAGAGGTGAGAAAATTTTTGAATGGAGTGAAAGTGGATGTATTTTAAGGGTAATTGTTAGGCCCAACAAATTTGAAGGTATTGCATGTCATCATGCAATCTATTACATTAACTTTTGATACTTGAGCTTTGGCTTAAAATTTTCATGATATCATTTACTTAACTTTTGCAAAGTGTTTTGGATGAATTGCAACTTGGTTGGTTCTTGTGTTTCAACCATATTTTGTTTGTTGCCTTCAATTTTAATGTATGATCTTTGCATAATGATAATTTAATTTTTATTGCAAAGTATTTTTGTTGGAATGCATCATGGTTGGTGCTTGTATAACAACCATGATTGTGTTGCATCCAATTAGCTTTTAAGTACTTTTTCACAAAGCCATTTATATGCTCATGTAATAGTGAATATATTTTGAAGGTATGTAGGTTTTAGAATGTGATATATGAATATGGAAAAACATGAATGTGATAAAGTATGAATGTACATGTATTCCCCCCCAAACGGATGGTTTTGACAATTTTATGAAATGACGAAATGAGGTTTTTCCAAAAATTATAATTCTAGATTTCAAGGAATTAAATGGTTAAAAGTTAGAAAATATCATACCTCAACTCACCCTTTCAAATATGGATGAGAGTTGTGCATGTGTGGCTGGAAAATTCTGCTCATAGTCTTCTTCACTTGGCTTTGAAAATGGTGGATGAAGTCGAAAAAATGAATCTTTTATTCTTGTTGCATCTGCTGCTAGATCTTCTGTTGAATGTTCAGAGTCTGTTGCTGAATGTAGCTGAGAATGTATAAGGCTTGGAAGGTATACAAAATTTAGAATTTACAATTCCCCCTAGCCTTATTTTTTGAATTGTCCTCAAGTCATTTAAATCAAAAACTGAAACGTAATGAAAGTTAATCTGCTTCATCTACTACAAAATGATGGATCTTCAAGTCTTCAACGCTCGTTGGTACAATTCTTGTTATGTCAATAAATGTTTCGGTGTCCAACATACAAGAAAAGTCATTTAAATTGAAAACTGAAAACTAATGAAATTTAATCTGCTTCATCTACTACAAAATGATGGATCTTCAAGTCTTCAACCCTCATTGGCACAATTCTTGTCATGTCACTAAATGTTTCGGTGTCCAACATACAATAAAGTGTTAACTTAGTGGCCATTAATGGATGCCACTAGTTAACACGAGTGATCCCATCTTTGGTGTGGATGAGAGTCAAGATGCCCCTAACACATGTTTCTAAGTATGAATGAATTTGTTGTTGTCGAATACTTAGAAGATCCGATGAACTTCATCGGTGTGATAGCTTGCCCTTAAGGCATGCAAGCTTCAAGGCCTTTTTAGGAAAATATTTAGACTCAAGGACTATGGATTCAATGGTTTATGGAAGTAAGGTTTAATTTGCTAGGGTAGGATAAAGGAAAATGACAATGAATATGTTAAGTGGAACAAAAAAGCTTGTAAATGAGCTTCGTTTCTTTTATTGGTGGGTTAGGGTTGAAGATAACCTAATGAAGTGCATGTGGATAATGAGAAATGGATAATGCCTCTTGCTAGGAAAAAGTGAATTATGGCATGCTTTGACAAGTGGCGAAATTTACAATTTTTCAAAAGAGGTCGAAAAATCTCCAGAATAACAAATAATATTTATGTGATTTCTACTAAATTAGCTGAGGTTGACTAGAGTTGACCAACCACCTGTAGATGTCGAATTCAAGTGTGGATAGGTATTTCACCATCCTTGTACATTTAGGAACAAGCCTCAAGTCCTCAAATTTTCTAATCTATCATGCAACATATCAAACCGTTAAACCCTTAGAGGAAGTTACAAGAACTTGTAATTTTCTAGAAATGTCATTCTCATGATCATGGTCTTGTTCTTTAGAATTTCTCACGAAATAGCCTTTCAAAGACCAATTGTCGTCACAATTTAATCGCCTTAACGATCAATTGATCATTCAAAACCTTCTAAAAGAACTTGGCATAAACAACATAAGTTTGTTCAAGAAGGGATGGCCATTCCCTTCCTAATTCTTATGCAAAAATTGTATGCCAAAATGAAACAGATTAAGGAATAACAAAAGCACAATTTTAGTCCAGTTCATGATGTTAATAACAATCTACTTTTAATAAAAATAACCATGAAAAGTAAATCAACTCCCTATTCGTGTCCGATGACTCATAGAATGTGCATGTAAAAGCTTGGCATTATAGATTTGTTGTGTCCTATAGATTAATATGTTACATAAAAACATACAACATGAAGAAGTCTTAATTTTATTGCCAAAACAAGATAATCCTCCAAATGTTCAATAAATGAATCCTCCCAATTGGCTTCCAAGTGTTCTATAATTTTAAAAAGGTGCCTAACACATTTTTTAATTAAAAAAATATCACAAAGCCCAATGCGTAACTTTATTTATCAATATTGGAAATAAAATCAACCTGAATTCATTTTAATGGATGGCTACTCTTTGTAATTGCATATCTCGATTAGAAAATGTATTGTGGGTCGATACCGCCATAGAGGACTCTTAGGACAGGGAGTGGAGGAAGGCTAAAAGGAAGGAAGGAATTCGTAATAGCCCTTAGCCGTAGAAAGAAATCACGCATGATCAAGGAATTATGATTTTTCTGTTTTTTTAGCTACAGAAAATGTTGCTCCATAACAATGGCCACATAAGCTCATTTTTCTATGAAAATATTTTATTCAGCATGGGTACATTTGCATTTGTGTGATTGCAGGTATGTTGCAATTGAGAAAAGGACGCATCTATCCTACTCACCCCGGGTGTTTTGAAAAGATTATTTGGCTGCTAGTTAAAGATGGAAAACTTTTTTCATCATAGCAGTTTGCGAGAAACGCGTAGCAATTTTGACACATCATTTTAAAACTCAATTTATAGCCAAATAAAAACTTTTCTCAGAATAGGGCAGTTATAAAACCCAATAATTATTTTCTCCAATTCATAGTTGATTAGGAGATGTGTGGGGTTCTATGGAGCCTTATTTGGCAAACTACGTGTGAAAAAGAATGGTTTTTAATTAATGCAGACAGAGAGTTGTGACCATTCAGTTTTCTCTAGAAACACCATTCTGCAAACACTCCATTTTATTTCTACTATGATATAGTTTTTAAGTGTTTCAAGTGGGCTTGTGGCACAAAGAACAAGTCAGCTAAGCTTAGAGTGTTCTCTAAAGGACAATTTGTTGAAGCCCAACAAGAATCATATAAATAAAGTGTTAAGGCTTAAATGACATTATCCAAGGTGCATCAATTCTTAGATAAGACATCTGAACCTAGATGTAGACATGAAACAACTCAAGTGAAAGAAAGGAGAATTGGTTTGTTCTTTTTCTGATTGTCTTGTGGGATGAAGTGATTACAAACAAGGCCTAGTAGGTGGAAAACATTTCTGGAATGGTACCAGATTATAAGAAAACTGGTGGAGTTATGCTTTTTTTTTTTTTAGTAGTCTCAACAGAGGTCCGTTACTTAACCAGAGCATGGGAAGGGAAACAACAAATCTCTATTGAGTAAACCTGTCAAAGAACAGACTCCCAAGAGTAAATTCATCAATAAATGTACATTAAGGTTGCGTTGATTTTATAAAATGCTCATTTCAATATTAGATTGACCAATTATGTAGGAAACGATTAGATGGTGGCTCCCTTCCTTTTTATTAATATCAAGATATTGACTACAAATATTTGTAGATCGAATCTCTATTCTGGTGAAATGGAAGAAAATCTGCATGCAATCACAAAATAATTAATAGCTTCACAAAATCTGCATGTAATCATCAAATCGCTCAAATTGTTTCACAAAATCTACATGGTCAAATCGCTCAAATTATGTTTGTAGGTTAGATGGATTCATGCCAATATTTTAGATGTTATAAGTGTAAGAGTGATTGGTGAGCCATATGTGATGGTTGCTCATCGTGAGATTGACAAATGCAATCATGCGTACAACGGTTAGGATGGAAAGTTGGGATGGTGTGAGGGGAAGCTTGTTGGGTTGGATTGCTAGTTGGTGGCTTGACCATGCTATTCGTTGTTTGTTGCAAAAAACAAGGAGAAAAGAGACAGCTTTGAATGAGTAAGTTCTTATGTTATGCACTGCAACACTATATTTTGCAGTTGCGGTGGATCTCCAGGTCATAAAGAGTTTGATGCATTTTCTTGAGTTCATGTTTATTTATTATTTGACTCAAATAGAAGTCATTATGTTTAGCATTATCCTAGGGATACATTGGCATTTCTGGGGGCTTATTGCTGCAAATATTGAATACAATAAATCAATATTCCTCGTTAAAATTAAAATCAGCTTTTCTCCAACTAGATCTCGACCCATTCAGTGATCCATATGATTCGATGCCATGGAGGTCTGATATTTTTTAATCAAAATTAAATTCTTCTCTTGAATTCTCTCAATATAAGACAAAGTTGGCCTAGCAAAGCGAAGCAAAGCAAAGTTGTTACAATGAATATTTCTGGTATCAGTGTTCCTCATAATTTTGGATGGGTATTTCATTTTTGCTCTTCTCTATTTAATTCGTAGTGCTTGTTATGTCTATATGATAGCTTTCTTGCTTTCTTCATGTTATATGTCTGAAAATCATTGAGCCTATTTGATTTTGGTAGCATATCCAATCAGGAAAATACCCCCCAATTTTCTCATCGTAATCCAATTGTGAGAGATCCATTTGTCTAGATTTTAATTGATCTCCCTAACACCAATCTTGGTTTATAGATTTAATTTTTAAGTTTGAAATCGAAAATAAAGAATTTCTTTAAAAAATGACTTCAAATTCTTCTAATTCTTGTAGTTTTAATTATTTGTGCAAATTCCTAGCAAGAGATTTTTATTTAATTATGAAAATAAATCAAGAGATTTTATGATCTTCCTGTTCGCTCGAAGCACGGGAAGGGAGCATACTAACTTTTTTTTTTTTTTGTAGGTTAGAATGGATGAAGTGGATCTTACCTAAATATATTCATGAGAATTTTGGATTATTTTTTTATTATTTTTGTCTTTTGAAAACAAGACTAAAGGAAAACTATATGAGATCTCATTTTATTTTTTCTAATCTATTGTACCTTTAACTTGAATTATTTTTGTTTCCTAGGTAAAAGAATGCTTCTAGTTAAGACATCTACGGGCTAAAAATTAAAAAATGCTCACATCTAGATTTGAAGTTTTTACCTGATTGTTTGCAAGTATGTGTGTAACTTGTTTTATTCTTGGAGTTGGTGCAAGGTTCTTTTGAAACCAATCTTCAATATTGTTCTTGCTCTCCAAGAAGTACATGTTGAACATTTTCAATTTTCTTATCCGTAGATGGATTAGTAAGAAAAAGGGGGTTTAAAAACTGAATTTGAAACTAACCGGGTATGAAAAAAATTAAAATAAAAAGGCTCAAACTTGAACTCCTTTATGAAGATCCTACTGTCACCAGGTTTCACAAGTTAGTCCATAAAAAGAAATTGCAATAAAAATAACTTCCTAAGTCTATCTCCAAATCATCCTCTTTGACAACGGTGCAAAAATGTTGGGTCTAAAATGTGGATGCAAATTAGAGTTTCATTTACTATCAATCCGGGTGAGTAAACTTCGAGGATCATCCAATATATATGGACTTAGAGACAAACTAAAGTAAGCTAGGTGAAGAAATATTAAAGCTCCTTTACAATAGATTGTTCGTTAATATTTCTAATCAACTATTTAAACTAATGAAATTAAAGCTATTAAACATAATTCTGATTGATTGCATAAAATATTAAAGCTCTCTTACAAGATACTATTCGTTTATATCTCAAGCATATAAATGAGAAACTTAAACTAATGAAATCAAGCATTAAACGATAGATTAGATTCATTGAAGGAAACATTAATAATTTATTACCAAAGGTCATTCATTAATATTTCAAATATATGAACCTAATAATTTAATCTAATGAAATTCACAAACGAACATAAAATAAAAGCTTACCAAAACAAAAGTGTACTTGCTAGGGAATGGGGATTCTTCGAAGGATTCACAAGAACACCAAAAGAGAAGTCAAATGTATAGGATCAAAGAAGCTCCATTTTATTCATCATAATTTTCAAAGTACAATGGCTATAAGTTCATATGATCCTAACCAAAACTATTCTAAATTTTATCTAGATTAACATTACTAGGTTACAATGAAGGACTAGGTTCTAAGATTCTAACTATTAAGATTACAAATGAATATTAACATTAACATTTTAAATGAAGGAGATAACAGTCGTATTTATACAAAAGCTACGATAACAAACTCATAAATGCAGATCCACTATTTCCCCCTTTGATCCACATATTTCTCAACCAATGGTGACACATAACCCTATCCTCCATGATCTCCTCCTGGAGGTCAATGATTTCCAAAAATTTGAATTTCAACATAGAGTGTCACATAAATATGCCTTGGAAGCTTCCTTTGTACCTATGCATGTCAACAAACTCATTCTAATTGTTAGGTATAATAAGTATATGGATATTATTTTCTAAAGTTTAACAAAAAATTCACTTAAAAATACTAAGAATTAATAATGTTCTGGATAACACAATGGTAACCTATTGAATGATGAAAGTGAAGCTAATGTGGTGACATGGTTGTGGAATAGAGGTGAGAAATTGTGTGAATGGAGTGAAAGTGGATGTATTTTAAGGATAATTCTTAGGCCCAACAATGTGAAAGAGTATGAGAAAATGAGAGAATAGAAGAGAGATCCAAGCTAAAATCGACAATAACTGATCCTCAAAAGCCTTTTTATCATTAAGGCCTCTATTTTCTTAATTTTCCTTTATTTCCTTCATTTTCCTCATGCAAATATGTGACATTTCATCTCCATTTCTCCTATTTTCCTTCAATTTCATAAATAAAATTCTGATTTATGCCTCTTTGCCTTTGTAATTTCCCTTAGCCATAATAGACATAAATGACAGCCACTAGGTTGTTTTTCCCACCTTTTAGCTTGTAATATGTGCCCCATGACCTTGGTATTATTTTTTTATTTACATGGAAAATAAAACAAGGTTTGTTACAAACCCCACCGCCTTAGGGGAATACGATATTTAGTGTTCTAGGACACTAATGACCAGCAAACTGTTGAAAATAGAACATACTTCCAATGGAGATTTATATCTCATCTCGTTGCAGTATTTACAATCACCATTATTGAAAGCATAAATACATACCACTTACTCGATCTTTATGACACAACTCATTATGGTATTTACAATAACAACCACACACACTTATGCACGTTTGCTTCAACTAGCAAATTGTTGGACACCTAATCCTATAAGGGTTAGTGTGGAAGCCAAATAGGCTAAAGGAGTCCAAGAGACCTTGGGATGTGGAATCAAATGGTTAAACCATGTACTATAAATGTATATGTTTTGTAGATAAAAAATGTACTCTGATGTTTTATCTTTTAGATTATGTTGCTGCCCATGTGTGTGTTTAAAATGGTATTGGAGCAATGATGTGTGGCCTATGTAGTTTTCTTCCTCACAGTTTATGCCTTAGGTAGAAAAAGAAAAGAAAATGGCATATTGTTATTCCCTGCGCATCTGGTCTGAGTTGCCTTGAATAGTGATGGCTTGGTCTTCATTACTAGTAACCTTCCTAACTACCTAACGTGCCTGAAAACCAGAAACATTGAAGCTGAGTGCCTCAGACTTGCAACGTCCCAAATTAGCAGTTGTGTTGGTAGGCAATGTATTCCTACCGTTGGCCTGTCAAAGTCTGCGTACTGGTGTCACTAGTATATTCCTGGTTATAACATTCAGTATTGTTAGCCAGGCAAGGCTAGTGCTGTAGTGTAAGGCACAAGAAAATCACATTATTAAGGGCTATCTGAGGCTGAACGCTACTTCTTTTTCTGCGATTAGACTACTCTGGCAATATCAACTGCTTGTTCTGGATATAATCTCCATATCATATGCATTTTATATTCCTTGCCTGAATGTTGGCCCAAAAATTTGTTGGATAAACAACTCATCTCCCCCCATATTTGATGAACAGTCAGTCTCCATACTCATATCTGTTGCATACATTGTGTATTTCTAGTGTGGAATGTTGTGTATCATTGGTGTGAATATTGTGGTGTTGAATGTTGTGGAATGTTATTAAATGAATAGTAGAATCACACACTGATCCTCTGCATTTATTTGTCCCAGATAGTCACACATTTTATGAATCCATACTGCCATTCTGCTCACAACAATTCCATCTCCCAACAATTGGCCCTACAAACAGTTGACACTCCGAATAGTCACCCTTTCGACCCTCCATTGGCTCAGTGGTATCATACTTTGATCAATTAACAATACTGCCCTTGCCTTGGATGAGCTGAGTTACAGAGTCTTCCTTTTCATAGAATTTTTCTTCCAGATTTCTCAATCGTTCCTAGTGCCACATTGCAATGATGTCCATATCATTTCTATGTTATGTCAAATCAGCGTAGTTTATTAAATCTATGGTGAGGAAAATGTCGAGAAATCACCATAGGTGCTAAAACTCTCGCTATAGAGATTACTTCTAAATCCGGTCCTCTTAGCCCAGTCTTCAACACTTTAGGGTTGTGATTTTATCATGGGTTAGGGGTTTCGCTCTCGGTGGCCATGGTATAGCCCTGTTCTTGCCTTGAAAATTCTCTGATCCATTCTCAGTTCCTCTAGTCTGCATTAACGCCCTTGCCCTCACTAAGACAGAAACTCCAAATGCAGCTTCACTTCATTACATGAAAATGCTCAAGTGCGTTTAATCATGCCATTATCTGTATTTAGCCAGATTTCTCATATCATTGCCTGTCTGTAACTATAAGTGTGGTGAAGAGCGTGACAATATATTCCCCGAGATTGTGCTGGTGGTGATGAAAATGAAGCTGGTGGATGGAGTCTAATAATTTCTCTCACCACAGCTTGTAAATAGGGGAGGCGACAAAGATCAGCTTCACGCGACTAGTGTGTGAAAATTGTGTCACATGATTCTTACATCTGAACTGTTCATTTGAACTGTATAAGCAGTGTTTAATGGTGGAATGGAAATGGTTGTTCCATTGCGATGTTTTCTTGGACTGTGGTCCACTCTACATGAAGGTTGACTAGATTTTATTACCACTCATCTAACATTAAACTTTTCACCTGAACCAGAGGCACCTGAGTGCTGGATAGTGATGTTTTCGTGTTCAACTGTGTAAAATTCCAATGCCAAAATTAAATGCGTTGAATGGTTAAGGTATGTTGACTTTTAAAGACCAAAATATGTTAAGGTACATGTTTTTAAAGAGATCTATGCTTGATTCGGTGGTATGAACTTTTAAAAAGGATGATACCTATATTAAATAGTGCATAAACTCTTGAAGGCCATGATTGGTGTTGTGATATATATGGTGTGGTAAGCGTGGAACAGTTTGCATTATATACACATCGATTGAAGCATTGAATATATATGTATGCTCCACTGTATTGATTGAATGTTGTGCATGAATATTACTTTGGGTGTTGGACAAAAGCTAGTCGAATGGTGAATTAAATTCCCTGGGTCGTGTCTCTGTCATGACTAAGTTAAATCTTGTGTTGCAAAAAAAAAAAAAAATTGACCTGGCTGAAGTATAAACGTGTGCGTTGGCCTTTTATGATGCAATGGTCATGATTCCTCACTGTAATTTTTTGAACATCGTGTAATTTGATGTGAGATGCTTGGGTGGTCGAATTGTTTACTGAAGTGAAAGAATATGTGCTGGTCATTTTTGTTAAAGAGGATGTGTTGTTTATGTGAAACCCATGAGGTCGTGGTGTATATATGAGTATTGTTTCATTGCCCGCTCCTAAATTGAAGATCAATAGTTTCATTTTGCGAAGAATAGATGATTATTTCCTATAAAGGTTGACAGATATGTCCTCTTAAATGTGCTAAGTTTTTGTGTGTTTTTTTGAGTGTTGCCATTCACTGCAGTCTTGTTTATTTTATATGAAGAAATTGATGATATTGTAAGCACTTGTTTTAGAAAAACTTGTAACAAAGTTTCACCCCAAGGTTTCAAGGGTGAGTACATCATCATTTTCCATTTCAAAATTAGTAAATGTAAGGCGATTCTTATGTGCTTTCAGCTTTCTAGTTTATGACATTATGTATAGCTGTTCCTCTAGAAATCTGTTATCCCACAATTATTGTTGTTCTGCATGCTATCATCAATGGTTACAAGAATGTATTAGTAGTTGTTATTAGAATTGACTATTATTTTCCATGGGCCGAGAAAGTGAAGGAGTATTTGAAGGATCCAAGCAAGTTTGCAGTTGTTGCTGCCCCAATTGTGGCATTGTACTTAAAACTCATTTTAGTTTTTTTGTTCAGTGTTTAAGTTCCCATAGAAGTTATCCCCGTATTCCAAAAGCTGTATAATTTCACCATTCATCCAAAACCTGGTGCAAATCAAAATTGGAGAAACTTCTAATATCTTTGAAATAAGTGTATTTAACAGAGCTTGATTTGTTGATAAAATGGGAGGACTTTATGGAGTCTTAGAGTTACTGAATACACCAATAAATTCTAGTGTCAAAAACATAGTCGAAATCAACAAATACTCTCTCTTTGAAATTCAGACATGTCTACAATATGCACAAGAATAGATTGATTTTTTGCAGCTTGAATCTCAACTATAGCAAGAAGAATTACAGTAGTGGAGTCATCATTCTGAACCTGTTTCTATTCAAAAGATTGAAACAAACTCCCATAAACAACAAGATAATAATGTTACAATTCATTCAGATTTAGTACCCAATAAAGCACCAAGGTTACATGCAGATGCAGAAATTCAGCTTGCACCTCCTAATTCCATCATCAGACCTTGGGAAGAGCTTGTCCATAACAAGCACAGAACTATTCTTGGATATGACAAGGAGTTGTCCTTTCATATTCTAGACTACTCCAAACCAATCCAATTTCAAAGTTTTGGATTTCTTCAGGACAGTTCATCTTCACCTGCTCCTCATGACAATTCACCTCCAGCTATTACAGATTTTGCCCCTCTTCCACAACAATAGCCACAACAGATTGAGAAATGCCAAAACTGTGATTGAGTTGGCCATTTGAAAGATCACTGTTTTGATCTTCATCCATGTAATCACTGTCATAAAACCACCAATTCTTCACACAGATGCTTCAAAAACAAATGTCCTACAAGAACAAGGATTCATCTTGGATGAATCACTTCTTTGCAATGGTCATCAATAGCTAAGAAGATATTCCAGTCACATGTCAGAACTTGTTCTAGAGTATTGAATAGTCTTGCAGTTGAGTCCTCTCCATAATCTCACTAATATCTGATGGGGGGGGGGGGGGGGGAGAATGATGGTTATCTACAAACTTCAAATCCACATCAAGCGAGCTTGAGCCACAACTTGCCACACCAGATTTGGAGTTGTAACTGGAGACAAAGATGCCCTTGAGCATGCCTTTAATTGGTCATTAAAATGATGGTCATCTACAAGCTTCAAAGCCACGTGAAGTGGGCCTGAGCCACAACCTACCACACCAAATTCAGAGTTGTAGCCAAAGACAAAGATACCCCTGAGCATGCCTTCAGTTGGTAATCTCGGACACTTCCTCTAGCAGAAGACTCCATATTCTTGCCAGACATGGAAGAGTTTTAGGAGTTTCATTAAGAATTCCAGAGTTGTTGGTCACCGTTAAACCATCACAGGTTGAGACTTCCCTTTTTAGGTTGAAGTTCTCCCTTTTATGTTGGGTGAGACCTCACTTTCATGGTTGAAGGTTTCCCTCTTCAAAATAATAGGAGCACTTCCTCTAGCAGAAGACTTCAACTTCTTGCCAGTTTTGGAAGAGTTCTATGAATTTCACTAAGCATTCCAATGTTGGTGGTCATCCTTCAACCACTGCCCTGTATACCAACATTTCAGAGAGCACATTCAACCTAGTGCTACCATGCATTTTTTCACATTTTGTATTACAACTCTCTTCTTTGACTCATACATAACCCTTCAGATTAAAGGGGGGAATGTTGGATATCTAATCCTCTAAGGGTTAGTGTGGAAGTGGAATAGACTGAAGGAGTCCAAGAGACCTTGGGATGTGGAACCCAACAATCAAACCATGTACTATAAATGTATATGTTTTGTTAATAAAAAATGTACTCTCATGTTTTATCTTTCAGATTCTGTTGCTACCCATGTGTGTGTTTAACACAAATAATAATATTGTATATGGATCTTTATGAATCTAGCTTGATACAATATTAACAATTAAATACATATATACGTATGAACATTTTCTTCAACCAACAAATAAAATGATATGATCCCTACATAAATCAACAAGGGAATCCAAAGGCTCACACCTCCACCCTTAAAGTAATATCGGGTTTCACCTCCTTCTCAAGAAGTCTAAAATCAACTTCCAAAGAAAAATTGCATCCAATGTCCAACCCTTTGATCCTTGAGAAACTTGTTATTTTAGTGAACAATTACCAGCTCATTGTTCTAGGGTGCACTCCCAATGTTCTTCTAATTTCCTTTGGCAATTCCAATGACCAAAAAATATTCATTCCTCAAAATTCCCTTCTCTACTACATAGTCCCTCAAGAAATCTAGTCACCCCCTTACATGCAGTTACACATATTCCTAGTTTCGTTGGTATCCCCTTCTCTGCTACATAGTCCCTCAGGTGACCCATCCCTTGGCAAGGTTTCCTTGCATTGGAAGTCCCAAAAACCAAGGCATATCCCTACCTTTAACCATCATATTAGTGTTAAAATGATCATGGAAATCAATGGACACTATTGGGTACGAGTGTCCCACAATAGCCCTGCCCCTAAAGTGCTTTACCAACATAGTGTTTCATGTTTCGATTCCTTTCATTGTTGTTGCTAATTATCGTTAGTTTCAACCACTTATTGAGAGTTTTCCATTATTTCTTAGAACAAGCACATAACTGCCATATAGACTTGAAATAAATTCAAATAAATTCAAATGATAACTCATTAGTTGCTCGTTCATAAGGTACACTTGCAATTTTATTTACTTCCTGTCACGACAAGTCAAACTAGTTCTTTGATCAAATCATAACATATAAACATATCACATCCAGTTCAAAACACAACCATCACAACTCAAAATCATAGATTATATGTAAGAATCATAAATTAGATTCATAGATAAGATGCATAATTGAAATTTAAATAAAATACTGATACTTATCTTTCAGTTGATCCTTTTCTTCTACCTTTCTTGTTTGTCCTTTCCATGCACACATCAGATCAGTTAGCACACCTAGCAAGCACCTACTATGTCTATTCTCTTCAATCACGTACACATGCACAATGTACATCAGACACATACATCTACACATTGTGTACAACACCACACAATACATTCACCTACACCTGATGTACAACACAACACATACATACACCTACACCCATTGTACAACATAACACAATACATATACCTACACCTAGTGTATTAAACAACAAAACACATATACATACAAAAATTTCAACACAATGAATACACATGTCATGATGCAAAAAAATAAACAATACATATAACATATCATCACATGTACAGAACACCACATGTATGACATGTACACATTACCACATGTACAACATGTACACAACACCTCTTATACACAACACCACATATGCAACATGTACACAACACCATATATAAACCATGCAACTTATACAACATATACACAATAGTACTATTGTACATCTACAAACCACACTGTGTCTACCAGGAAACCTTGATTCTAGTGTCTTTCTACTATCCATGCTTGTCCCATCATGCTTCAAAGCACAATTCTTTCATTCCTATCATGTATCCTTCAACATTTCCTATCCATAACATAAACATATCCATAGTATAAGAACATAGTATCAAATCGTATCCATACGATACTAACCTCATCATTTTTTCAAGGATACTCTTCTCACTTTATTCCTCATAAAACCAAGAACCTCTCCATATCACTCAGCTGCATAAATAATCATTCTTCCACAAGAATTATCCCTGATGACCATTTTAGAAAACGATATACATACACACATATACACATATAAACATTATCATAAGACAATCATGATCCTCGATGACCCTATCAGACAATGACATATATATATGTATTTATACATATATAGCCATCAACATAATCATGATGACAACCTAATTACCAGATATGATAAGGTCAAGGTTAAGAGAACTTGATATATCCGTGCACAATATGCACAACATTGAGAACAACAGTTCCCAACACAACTAAGGCTTTTGATTCCTCAATTCCATTCACATTACCTTTCATGTTACCTTTCTCATGACTATCCTGGAACCACCCATTTATCCCAATGGACCCAACTAGCCTAGGTGGTTTTCATATTCTTGCCTTTGGCCACCTTCTACGTAGGCACCAATATTTATCCAAGTCTTATATTACCTATTTTGTTTCATTCAAATCTCCCCGAGCTTCATTAGCTTTCCTCTTTCCCCAACCAATTCCCAAGACCCTCAATACATAAAAGTAAAGAACAAAACGAAACAAGATGAAAACCATGAAAAAATAATAGCAATACAACACCACAAACAAAGAAGCATGCCATGCACAAGGCATAATTTTTTTTTCAAATCAAGCACAAAAATATCACAATCATTGAAAGCACCACACTTTCAACATACATCATGAATCAATCCCCATGGGTTCCCAATGGTTCCAAGGGAAAGCTTAACTTGAGCCTTCCTCAAGATTTCATGGTAGTCTCTTTTTCCATGCAATCCCTTGCATCATACTTCCATAAACAAAAAGCTTTAAATTCATAAGTAAATGTAACAATATATTGGTTACCTTATGTTGTCCTTGCTACAACACCCAAAAAAATTTCACTACATTTAAATTTTGGACCGTATTATAATTGTTGTATCTAATGTTGCCTTGATAATAAAGTGTCATCTCATGTTATGATACATGTTTCAACTGTTCCTAAATGTTATCAAGTGTCATTGTATTGATTAGAACATCTCTAAGTGCATTATGTGGTCATAACATATTTGTTGTAGTAAAACGACACTTTTGGGTCAGAGTTGCACACACTTGACTCATTTTAATTGGGGAATGTGTAGTAAGAGGAGTTTTGATGTATATTTATCATTGTTCAATTTTTTCTAATTTATCTTGATGAGTGTGTATGAGTCACACATGGTTTTACTTTAAACTCATCCTGATCACCCCTTCTCCTATCTCCCAGACTTAGACATATTTTGGTTTCAAAATAAATCCATTGAAGCAAAGAGTGCATGAGTGCCCTATGAAGCCTTAATTGGGAATCCTTAGTTGTTCTAAAGTTCACTCTACTCCCTTCAGAAGAATTTAGTGCACTCCTTAAGCACCTTCCCCTTACTTGTTTCAAACTACACCCTTTTGAAAAGCTAATTCTTCCTTGAGTGCACTTCTTCGACTCAAAGATGTGTGCCCTCCTTGAGCACATGAGCAGACCTTGGAGGCCTTAATATTCACCCTTGACCCTTCCCCGATGCACCATGCACCCCCTATACCCTTTGATAACATGAGCACACTCTGATGGAATGAATCTCTTGTATTCAACATTCGAACTTGTGCCATGTGCCCTCTTTCGCCACTCAAGTGCATGAGCACACTCTAAATGCACAAAGCCTCACACTTCAGCCTTTATACTTGTTCGATGTGCCCTCTTTAATATCCTTAAGTGAACTCATTAAAACTGAAGGAATGCACCCTCCTTGAGAGAACTCCTTCGACGTGAATGAATTTTCCCTCCTTGAGAGAGCTCCTTCGACGTGAAGGAATGCAACCTTCTTGAGAGAACTCCTTCCACCTAAAGGAATGCATCCTCCTTGAGATCACTCATTTTACCTTAAGGAACACACCCTCCCTAAGCACATGAGTGAACCACAAAGGTAGGAAACTTCCCCCTTCAGTGTTCCAACTTGCGTTGTGTTCCCTCCTTGGTATTTTTAGTGTATGAGTGCACTCCGAAGGGATGAAGCCTCATCCTTTAGCCTTTAGGAGTGCACCTTATTCCCTCTTCCTCTCCCTTGAGAACATATCAAACTTCAAAAGCCTGGATCCCCAGGCTTCATCCTTTGGACTTATTCCATGCATCTTATCTTGAATGTCTCCCTCTCTTGAGCACATGAACACATGCTGAAGGCACAAAGCCTTTTCCCTTCATGCCTTCATTCCTTCAAAGTGTGCCCATCTCCCCAGAAGCCCCTTCTTTACCTATTGAGTGAACTTACAAAGGATAAAAAAAATGCATGAAACATGGTAGAATAGGAGATTTTTAGGCTAATGGTTCCTTGTCATGAGTGATTGCAGACGCAGATATTCCAGAAACATCACGGAAAGTAAACATGAGGAAGATCGATGAAATAGAATAAACTAAGGAAGCATCTAAAAAATAATGAACACACTTGAATATTGATTACCAAAGCACCCTAAAGAATCCATCACATCAAATACCCTTTGGAGGGTGAGGACATCAATGAATTGAAGCTACCTGAAGAAGCAAAGAGAAAAGTTGTAGCCATGTCACCATTGGAGAATGTCCATGTCATCAATCACTATTAGTCCGAGTCATCAAATATAGTGAGATGTCAAGTATCATCATGTGATGATTTGGAGGTCATGATTTCTTATTGTAATCAGTGTAAATGACAAATAAATGGAAGTCCGAGATAATAAGTCACATAAGTCCAAAATACGTATAAGATAAAAATTCATAAGTAATTCCAAATGCCATTTGGAACTCCAAATGTTGTAGAGGTATCAATGTCACTAGAAGTTAGAAATTTAAGATTCATGAGGATGAGAAAGGCCCTTCATCATGCTGTAAATAGATCATCATTCATCATGCAAAGTACTTTTAACCTTGGCTTCTCCCACAAGGAATTAGAGAGACAAACTTATAACTTTTTGGGAGAAAGTAGTGGCTCTAATGCTCCACTATTGTATCTAGTGATGTTCATTGCATTTATGTATCTTGGGACTTCTTATTAATATTTAAGCCTTCTAGGCCAATACATTCCCGACATCGATTGTGAATGTTTCTAATATTATCCTTTTAGTTTTTACGGTTCATGTTTTCTTTCATTAGTATTGGATTAGTTGAACTATCTCAGTTTCTCTGGTGCTCGATGTTGGAAATGTGTTGTTTTGTTTATAATGATAATCGTATCCATGTGAAATATTTTGCTTGATTTTAGATGAACCTTTTTCTTTGATGTGTGTCTCCATTATGGTAGTACTATTAATTCTCTCTTAGAAGCTCACTTATTTTTCCCCTCCATAGTAGAAGAACCTTAATACATCGACAATCGAACATTCACAACACATATTATCTTACTCCTTCAAAAGGAAAATGTCGCTTCTCTCTTGTGCATATAGTTAAAGTCGAGGCATATATTTAAGTAAAATCATAGTTGTTTTGTATTCTAGATGGGCCTCCTACCCCAAATGGTGTGAGGTATAGTCGGGAACTTATATAATGGGGATCCCTTGTTGGCGGTATGCAATGCCATCAACATTCTGGTGATAGAAGGAGCGCATATGAAAACTTCTTCTCATTGAGTTTATTTTGAATCCCTTATCTTAACTGTATGTTTCCCAAATCATAATCCCAAGATGTTCTTCTAAGTTTGAATGTACCATCCCTATAGAAATTATTCATGATTTGTCTCAATTTATGTTTGATGGCAAGGGTTAAATAAATATTCATAAACATATATTTAATTTTGTTCATTTTTATCTTTCTAATGGAATACATTGTAAATATGTGATGGCTATATTTTTAACCCTCACATTTGAAGGTCATGTTAAGAAATGGTGTCATCCATTACCTGTTGCTTCTGTCCATTCATTCGAGCAACTTACAAAGGAGCTTCATAAGTATTTGGAGAGGTATCATTATCAGGATGTATTTGATAGAATTGATTACCTTGGAATGGAACTTGTAGGATATTCATAAGGTTTTATTAATCAGGTTCTACACCCTTTATATGAGTTTCCCGAAGGAATAGTTGATTAACATTTCATTGTGGAAATTTTTTAGAATTTGATTACACTCCCTTTCAGATCTTTTGAATATGGATCACCATATGATTCTCCCTACCCAAAATTTTCTAACCATGAGACACCTCAATATTTTAAGGAGGAACATGTTATTCCTTTTCTTCCTTCTCCTCTTCCTTTTCCAGCACCAATTTGAGTTCCCCCTTGTGACGGTGTTAAAGTTGGGAGATTTGGAAATCAAACTATTGATTTGTCCTTTCAACCTCCATCCAATTCTTATGATCCACATTCTACTAGCGAAAATTTGGAATCATTAAGTAATTGCATGGAATTTGAAGTGAAATTTGATCCTTCAGGTTTTCAAGTTCATATTAATGGACATAAGTCCATTGTTGAATATGACCTGAATGAAAACCCAATTGTCTCTAGAGATACTCTGGAACCTCTACCACCTATGTTTCCTGGTTCCATGTTTAATAGTCCACTTACCTCACTTACTTCAACTCATAATGATTTTCAATATGTTGTTTCAGGTGGTAATCAAGAACAATGTGGTAGTATTTCACGTGGAGAGGAGAAAAGTGTTGAAGATATGTCATATATTTCCTCCCTCTTTCAAGATGATAATATTTCCTTTCAGGATGAACTCTCATCTTTTAATAATGATAACCTTTCAAATGACTCAGAACCTCACATCCAAGTTGATACCTTGGATAATCCTCATTGTGATATCCCTGTTTCCATTAACATGTATGGTGGTGGATACCCAATTATATTGGAAGACATCTTATCTTTTTTTGAGGGTATGAATTTTCAAGTTAGTGATTCAGAATCTGTTTCTCAAAGTTTACAGTTTTCATTTGTGGATTGGGATGGTATTTTAATTCAAAATTATTCCAAATCTTCTTTACTTCATCCATCATTGGATGAAAAATATAAACTGGTAATTTGTCAGAATTTTTAATCTTTGGGAGATCCCAGTTAATATGAGCGTCATATTGGCATGCTTATATTTGACCTTTATTCTAATCATAAACATTTTGATTGGTTATTATTTCAAGTTTAATTGGATTTAAGTACAAATGTTTCTCTTCTTTCTGAGTCTTTCAATATTTCTTCACCTCTAGCACACTATTCATTGTACCTGAATATGTTTGATAAATTTGTCACACCAACAACCCCCTTAAATTCTTCATTATAGTTGATCATGGTTGCAAATAACTACAAGATGGTGTGATAGCATAATTAGATGATGAAAATTTTGAATATATTATTCATGACCTATCCATTTGTAAATATTTCCTAAGTCGGGAGGAGGATGTTACAACCCTTAATGATCAAGGGATTTTTCTAATTGACGTATCCCAATTTTCTATCCATCAAGAATATGATGCATTTAATCCCAAATATGATCAAGCCAATGTCATTTAGAGTCTTTTTATTGATATATATGATGATAGTGGTGCATGTTTACTTGTTTATTTTTATAAGCCACCTAAATTTGATCATCCATCATCAGGAAGTTCAGGCACCTGTCAAGAAGTTGAGGCATTTTAGCTCTTACTGATGGTTATGTCAGGTTCTCACAACCCTGTTAAGATCTCCAAACTAAGGTGGATCCATATTTTCATGCATAACTCTTTCCATAATATATATCAACTGGTTATGAGTTCATTCTTAAAGGACTATGTGTAATTTCAATCTAATATTCACGATCTACAAGATATAATTTATGATTAGATGAGTGGTTCTTGTTTAGATAGTTTCTGTTCATGTCGACCTATTTATCTAGACCGGGAGTTGGAGAGCACATCTTGCACGTATCCTTATGGTTTCAAGGCATGTCATTTTGATGATTGAGATAAAGGTCATTCTGGTTTATGTGATTATTCTTTGTTCAATTCTTATGAATATGATCAACTTATCATCTATTTTGTGTATATCATGAAGCTAATCATCTCTATGGAACCTGTTCTCTTCTGGAATAATTGCAATTGCTTCAACTATTCATTCAACCAAAACCCTTGTCTTAGTAATGAGTTTTATTTACACATGTTTATAATCATTCATTAACTCAGTATCTTAATTGTTTCCGTGGACTCATAATCTCAGCAATTGTTTTGAATATCCTAATCTTTCTTATTTTTGACTCTATATGCAATTGGATACAAATGGAACCATTATGGAATAAATATACTTATATGTTAAATGACCCATCTAATCATAATATCAATGATTCTCATTATCATTTTAATTTTCTTATAAGCCCCAGTGTCTTCAAATCTATTGTCTTGAATATTAAGATCCAATTGCCAAATGGTTAGAACAATCTTACCTGGGAAGATATGCTGTGAATAACAAGTTCCAATCTTTTTTTATGTTTGTAAGAAATGAGAGCATAGATGAATGTGTATTCACAAGTAGCGTGCAAGGTGTAATCACTGAGCTAATAGATTTTTTTTGTGTCAACCTTCAACCCAACATAACTATTTCAAACCACTTTGACTTGGAATTAGCCCTTCAAATGAAAGTGGTTTGAAATAGTTATGTTGGGTTCAAGGTTGACACAATTGAACTCTATTAGATCAATGATAACATAAGGCTATGATCTACATTTAAAACAATAATATAAAGATTGAAATTGGCACAAACATTCAATATGACTCATCCTTTTGGTAATAATTTGAACCTTCAGTTAATTGTGCAAGTTTTCTAGCTTTCTATCTTTCCTATTCCACATTATTTTATATTGATTTTAATTTCTTGTATATTTGTGGTTGCAAGTTGGGAACAACGATGGATGCATTGGAAATATCACTACAATTAGCCATAACATTCTAGTGGATTAGGTAAGGAGGAGTCTTAGTTACATTTATGTCATCTTGCATTCCATCCATCTTCTTTCCTACTCTTCATCGATATCTACATTCTTTTGTTTTCTTATTATCTATTTTTCATGTTGTTTTTTGTCCCTCCTCCATTTCCTTGGTTATTTTTGCTTTGCTTCATTGTTTTCTCATGTATTCTCCCTTTGTTTTGTCCAATAACACATTGTGTGAAAATTGTTTGGATCTAAAGCAATTTTTTGTGGAATAAAAGAGAAGGTGTGACAACCAGAATGCTTGGTTTTCATTTTGTTCTCCTTCTTTGTCCTGGGAATATGCTATAGCTTCATGTAAGTCTAAATGGAAAGTACAATTCATACAATAGCAGAACCTTGAGGGAATCTATTAGATCCATGCCTATGCTAATATCTAAACTTATCAACTTGATGTAAGTCTACTTGTGTGTTAACACTTGTACAATCTAGTAGAGAAGGACTAAGGGAAAAATCTAAAGAGAACAAACCAATACTAGAGGTCTCAAGATACTTCTCTGAAGGGGAAATCCCCAATTGTCTTGATAAGTCAAGATCCCTCTTCCACCTATTGAAAATACTAAGCGTCGATGCACAATTCTATTAAATAAATAAATAAATGGGTAAAGAAGAGAAAGGCATCCTGCTCAAGGAGTTGGAGCGATAAAATTCATTGGGGTAGTGACCATGATCACTAGTAGCGAAACAATGGTTTTCCTCTTAAAGTGAATCTATCGGGGCATTGTCCAAGCCTACTGGTAGTGGATCAAAACCAAAGATAAAAAATCATACATTTAATATCATAAACCCATTATGCAAATTACCATTTTCCTAATAGAAACAATCGTGATATAATGTATCTTTGTGTGCGTTCAACCAAGTAGAGAAAGTGAAATACTATGTAAAAAACTAGGCCAACGGGGGGGAAAGCGAGGGAATAAATACTCCCTAAATTTCTGACCCTTAACTGAAATATATTCCTAGACAAAGAAGATGAAGTCTACCTAGTGTGTCATCAAGTGTTATCGCTGCTACAAAACCCTCCAAAATTTCAGTACATTCGAATTTTCGAGCCTACTATGATTTTTGTATCTAGTGTTGCCTTGATCATCAAGTGTCGTCTCATGTTATTTTAATATGTTTCAGTGTTCATGAATGTTGTCAAGTGTCATTATATTTATTAGAACATATCTAAGTGCATTCCATGGTTATTACATATTTGTCATCGTAACACAGTCGCACCCACTTCACTCGTTAGAATTGAGGAATGTGTATGCAGCGTTGTTTTGATGTATATTCCTCATTGTTAAATCTTGTATAAATATTATCGAGGAGTTGGTATTATTCACACATGTTTTTATATTTAAAATCATCATGATCACCGCTTTTCCTATCTTCTAGATTTAAACAAATCTTATTTTCAAAGAAAATATGTTGAGGCAAAGAGTAGATGATTATACTTTGAAGCCTTCATCAGGAACCCTTTGTTATTCGAAAGTGTGCCCTACACCCTTGAAAAGCATTAAGTGTACTCGTTAAGCACCTTCCACTTCCATATTTCAAACTACATCTTGCTTAAAAACGAACACTTCCTCGAGTGCACTTCTTCGACTTGAAGAAGTGCGTCACCCTTGAGCACATGATCAAACCCTGAAGGCCTTGAACTTCACCCTTTAGCCTTACCCAATGTGCCATGCACCACCTAAGCCATTTGATTGCATGAGCACACTCTAAAGGCATGGACCACTTCTCTTCATACTTCATACTTGCACCATGCGTCATTGTTGGTCTCTTGAGTGCATGACAACAGTTTGAAGGAAGAAAGCCTCACCCTTCAACCTTAAGACTTGTGCCATTCACCCTCTTTGATCTCCCTGAGCACACTCCTTTGACCTAAAGGAATGAGACCTCTTTGAGAGAAATCATTAGGGGAATTTTAGTTCTTAAATGGACCTCTGAAGGAAATTATAAAATAATAGTGGAAATGATAAGATAAAATTAGATTACATCATCAAATTTTAAAGGGATAAAGAAAAATCTATTTTTTCAACTTTTATTTCAACTTATCTCCCTATGAGTGTACTCAAATTTTAAGTGGAATCACTCATTGGATGAAAATTTTGATTCCTCATCCAATGATTATATATGTTGCATACTCTTAATGGACCCTACTACACGAAAAATGAGAAATACATGAAAAACATGATTGCAATTACGTTTTTTCATGTATTTATCATTTTTTGTGTAGTAGGGTGCATCCAAAGTATGAAATATGGGTACTTCTTGGATGAGGAATTAATTTTGTATACAACGATTAATCCCACTCGAAATTTGAGTAAAACCTTAAGGAGATAAGATGAAAATACGGGTTGAAAAAGTAGTTTTATTATTTTATTATTTTTTAATATTTTTACTTTTTTAATCCAAAAATGGTGAATCATCCTCCATAGTTGACATCATCCTCTTGAATCATATTGGTTGTTATAAAGTTTATTTCAGTTGAAAGACTTAGCTCCTTAAGGCCAAGCCCCCACTCACCACCCTTGGTCTTATGGTGAGAAGTATGTGGTAAGGGTTGAGTGGAAGGAGATTAAAAATCGAAGATTTGTGATCGCAGGTTTGTGGTTGCTGACACATTGGCCAAAAATGAAAAGCATCAATATATGGGGCTTCGATATTGTTGGCGCTTGGTCACTAAACCAATTCCTATGGTGGAAATATAGCAAGGGTCTAATGCAAAAGAGGCTAGACTTGATCCGAGGTTGGAAATTGGCTATTACATAGTGTTACACCACTACACAACACTGCGATCAAAAGCTCTTATATGTTGGTACAAGGTGGCATTAAGGTGTATGAATCAAAAATTGTGCTTTTGAATGAATGCTTAGAAGGTTGATGGCCAGAGATCTCATGTGCATGTATTATAAATAAATGTAAAACATAGACTCCATGATGATCTATAGGTAGATCTCTAGGAACCATAAAGAAGTATGGGAAGCCTATGTGAAATATGTAAGGAGGATTGAGAGTTAATACACAACATGGAGAGTCAGTTGTATGAAAAGGAAGTGATCGTTTCCATCCTTATAGTTTTAATTCAGCGACTGAAGTGGAGTTTGTGTAACTCTGTAGAAGAATGGGGTGCCATGCCTGGGGTACATCCATGGGTAGAATTGATGATGACATTGACTACATCGAGGCAAGATAAAATTAGGAAAAAAATGTGAACCTCCATTGAGATAATCTGGGTCTGGGAGCATACATGTGAGAGAGAAGAGAAATGAGCTATGAATTGGAGTGGGTTGATGCAAGGGTAGTGTTGTGGTGAAAAAGTGGAGATCCTTGAGCAAAGAAAGCAGAGCACAGAGAAAGTGTTACAGTGGGAAGCAAGAGGAAGACTTTCACACGTGTTAAGAAAGCAGAGTGTAAAAGTTGAATATGCAAACACCCATTAAGTTGGTATTTTATTTGTAATTTGTATGAAAATTGTATGAATTATTAAAACAGTGGAAGGGATATGTTGGTGCCTACACACTTAAGAGGTTGGTGCCTCTAGGTAAGTTGGTTCTCTATAAACAAAAGAGGTTGGTGCCTCTTGGAAAGTTGGTGCTTTCTAAACAAAGGGGATTGATGCCTCTAGTGAGTGGGTTCTTACAAACAAACAAATGTAATTAAGTTGGCTCTTAAATTACATCATAAAAAACAAAAATTTGGTGGTTTTTTCCTGTGTAGGTTTCCACGTTAAAACACTGTGTAAAATGTATGTTGATCATGAGATTGTTGTTTGAGTATGTGTTCTGAAAGTTTACAAGATTTACTACATGAATGAATTCTTTCACATATGAAAGAACAGAAGAATGAACTATAAACACAGTGAGAAAAGAAAACTAAGAGTTTCTTAAATGACTAATTCACCCGCTCCCTAGAAATTCCTTAATTCTAACATTTGGTATCGGAGCAAAGTGTCTTCAATTATAGTTTAACAAATAGAAGTTACATCCTATAGCAATTATGAATAGGAAATGGATGCAAGAATTTTAAACGAGTAGGGTACCGGCCTTTGATGAAGATAATTATTCCTTTTGGAATGTAACAATGGACGCATATCTTATGTCCCCATGGTAGATGTTTGGAACTCAATACTAGTAAATTACAATGTCCTAGATATTCTCCCCATATATGGAGATGATAAGAAATTGTATCTAATTAATGGTAATGACAAGAATTCCATTCTTTTTGGTCTTAGTCAGTCAAAACTTGTGAAGGTTATACATTGTAAGTCAACTTATGAGATATGGGAGAAGCTTAACCAGTGTCATGAAGGAGATGACAAAGTGAAGCAAGAAAAAATTCATATTTTCAGAATGAGGTTTGAAACCTTGAAGATGACTGATAATGAAAGCATATCTGAGTACTTCCTCAGTGTTAACAAAGTAGTTAATATGATTAAAGGACTTGGTGAGGAATTCAAGGAAGATTTTATCGTTCAAATAGTATTAATATATTTACCCATGAGATTTAATGCCAAAATATCAGCTATAAAGGAAATAGTCAACCTAAAGGATGTCATGATGGATCAACTACATGGTACTCTCACAACTTATGAGATGAGAGTAGGAATGGGAAAATATGAACAAAAGGAAGTTTCATTCAGAGTATCCAATACGAACAAGGAAAATAAGGTTCATAAAAATGCTCTAGCAGTGAATCTAAGTAGGATCTCGCTCAACTAGCCAAAAAAATGAATCGAACCTCTAGTAAATATAAAGAGAAGTTTCTCTTTAAGTGTTTTGACTATGGAAGAGTTGGAAATTTGTCTTCTAAATTCCCTTACAAAGAGGGGACTAAAAGAGAAGAAGGTCTGAAATGTAGAAATAAGTCTCACACATTTTAGAAGAAGAAACTCTACAAGAAGAAGGGGTTCTATTCAAAAGAGGATAGTACGGCCCCAGAATCAGACTATGAAGACTCATCAGAAAATGAGTAAAATGAGTATCTTGTTATGGCCCTTCAAACAAACTCCAAGAAATATGGTCTTATGGATTCTGAAGAGGAAGAATAGGAAGGAGTGATAAATCTTGAGGGAGAACTCATCAGTGCTCTTGATGAGTTAAAGAAAGAAAGGAAGGAAAACAATCATCTGAAGGAACACTTGTAGAATGAAAAATAAGGAATGCATAACTCGGTTAATCATCAGTTTTCATATCAGAAAGAAAAACATGAAGAGGCTATTAATAGAAAGGATAGTATAGCTCCTATACTAAAAGGAGAACAAGGGAATCCTGAGAAGCTAGAAAAGGAGAACAATTAGCTAAAACAAGAGATTCTCAAGTTTAAAAGGAAAACAAACTCAAAAATATACAAAGATTATTTTGTGTCTTTAAAGGTTGAGCTAGAGGAAGCCAAATGAAAATAAGAGGTACTTCAAGATATGATTCAGAAATGGGAAGAAAACTACCAATATCTTGAAGTAGAGGTTGTCTCTCTAAGAAATGACATTGAGAAATCAAAGAACAAGAAGGGTAGAAATGAGAGATTTGTTGAAGGGACTAGAATATTAAATCATATTTTGATCTATAAAAGGCCCTCAGGAATTAAAGCTGCAACAAGGTACTCAAAGGAGCAAGAATATTCCATCAGGAAGAAGGAGATAAACTTCAGATCCTTAGAAGTTGAAGAACCACAAAGTCATAGGAAGAATCATCATGAAAGAGTTCATGAAGAAAAGAGAGGAGTGAAATAAAGAGTAGACTGTCAACGAAGGACGATTCAAATAGATAGTTGACCAAGGTATTTCTCTACTAAACCTCATAATTTTTTTGACAATAGGCTTGCCCATTGATTTTGTTCTCACTGCTACAATTGACATATATTTGGACAGAAATCTATTGATTGTATAAGTGTAGATGAAAATCTTAGGTTTAATTCACACGAGACTCCTAAGCCACAACATTCCTATTTTAGGAATAGAATGCCTTCACTCCCCTACAATGTGAGGTTGAATGTTTTAAATGTAATAATTTCAAGCACAAGGCTAGCGGTCATAGAAGAAGGTTTGAGTACCTATATAAATATTGAACTAACAGACAAAATCGCATATAAAAGGATAAAATTAGCTCGAACCAAAATACCAAAAATAGAATTCATATGGGCTTGCCTTATCATTTCATGATAAAGAAAACAAATGGTATATAGAAAATGAGAGAATGTTTCTTACACTAAAATAAAAAGGAGGAGGCAATGTCACCTTTGACAGTAATGGTCCAGCAAGAATCAAATGAAAAGGAGTGGTCAATCTTAGTCATAAGACAAAGGCACAGAAAGTGTTGTATCTAGAAGGCCTCAAACAAAATATGCTAAGTGTTAGCCAGATTTGTGACAATGGCCATGATGTGACATTCAGATCTAAAGATTGTGAAATTTGGAATATAAAAAATGGAAAACTAGTGGGAAGGTAGTCATAACTCACAATTATGTTTATGTGTTCAATGATTCAAGTGTTAGTTATTACTCGAGAAGAACAAGAAAAGCACGACTGTGGCATAAGAGGCTTAGATACATGAATTTTGATATATTAATAAGGATAAGAATGATAAGCATGGTAAAAGGATTACCTAGATTGTCAAGATATGATAACACCATCTGCAAGTCATGTCAGTTTGGCAAGAAGATTAGAACTCATTCAGAAACAAAATATTTTTCTTCATCAGAACAATTGGAGCTTATTCAAACATATATCTATGGCCCCATAAGAACAAGAACAGAAAAAGGAGAAAGGTAGTTCATGTGGCTCATTGATTATTATATGAGGGCTACTTGGATTCTTCTCTTAAAATAAAAATTGAAAGAATTCGAGCACTTCATGAAGTTTAAGGCTCAGGTAGATAATGAGAAAGATTTGAAGATAAAATTCTTGAGATCACATAGTGGGGGCGAGTTCACCTCAAAAGAGTTTTCAGAATTCTATGAAGAGAAAGGTGTTAGAAGGAATTTCTTAGTGGCCTAAACACCTTAGGAAAAAGGAGTCAAGAACCCTATTTCTGTCCTCCAAGCAATTGAAAATAGCCGTGAAAAATCCTTTCAGCCCCAGCTGCAAGGTGATCTGCCCCTTAGGGTGCCACTTCGTGTTTATCCAACTTCTTAAAGCTTTTTCAGTTCGCCACAGACCAATGAACTTCCCTATTAGAGCATGATATTTCATGAACTGGATTCTTGCTTCGATTCGATGTCCTGGCAGTTCAACCCTTGGGCGAATCGCGGAAACTGGTTTGCATGTAGCAGAATGAACTTCTGGTGACTTTTCCCCTTGTCTTACTCGTTGGCTTTCCGGACCATTGTTTTCCCCATTCTGTTTTGTGGCTCCCTTCCCTGCCAAATTCTCGAACTGTTCATTGTCGCTTTGTGGGGGAGGTTCATCAGCCCCCCCCCCCAACTGGGGCTCCATGAGAGTGTGTAACCTCAGTCCTTGAAGGAGAAGGATCTAAACTCGTAAGTGTTTGCAGAGAGTAGTAGAATGACAGAGCTTGTCGTCGCTGCAAGTGTAGAATTACAGAGCCTGCCCTCGCTGCAGATGTTCAAACCCTTGAGAGGAAATACCTCTGGTCTCCACGAGTATTTATATTGAAGATGCATCCATTTCCAAATTATATTTTCATGTTCCAAAAGCACATGCATGTAATTTAAGGAGACTTGAATTTTAGATAGGAGAGAAAATATATTTTTTAATATATATGAATTAGTTTCGATAATTTATTATAATTAAATAAAACTAATATATGTTTTTAATATATTTTTTAAATCATGGTCGGAGAAGGTGCGTTTTACATTTTTAATATAAAATGTGTTATTCTTTCTTTGTTTAATTTTTGGAATTAATATATATATATATATATTATATATATATATTATATATATTTTGGTTAGTTTTAATTAAAAATAGTATAAAATATAGAACAATTTAATTTTTATTATGTTCATTTAGGCTTTTGATTGCGTTGAGGTATTTTCCATAATTATTTTCAATGATCAAAAGATTACCTTTAATATATATATAATAATATATATATATATATATATATATATATTCACTAAATAAAAACCAACATAAATGATAATAAAAAAAAGACTGATAAATCATCAATAATCTCACTCTCATTATACTTCATCTATTTCTCATTGTATTTCATCTATGTTGGATTGATTCATTATTAAGCCCAAAACATACTCTACAAGAATGGAGGAGATGTGAGTATGGGGAGATGTTGTTCTGTCTATAAATGAGTGTAAACATTTAAATGTGAGCTCAATATAGGAAATACATTGTAGTGCCCATCAAATGGAATATTAAATCAAATAAAAATAAAAATAAATCATAATGTCGCTTTATCAAAATATTTTTCGGGGTAAATCCTCATGATGAACCACACTCGTTGGTTCTCGGCAAATGTATCATAATGTGATTTACGCCGAAAAATCTTCTTATAAACTTGATATGGATCACAAAAGCGTCAATTCAACAATATCACTTTAATTAACAAATTAAAAAGAAAGAAAAATAATAAACAAGTACAATTCAATTTTCATTATTGTAATTTTATTTTTATTAACACAGTTACAAATAATTTTTTAATAAATTTAAATAACAATGATTAATGCTAGTAATGATGACATATGAAACTTAAATAAGTTTAATTAATGAGTTTTAAAAAAAAAATAATATAAATATATATATATATATATATATATATATAATATATATATATATATATATATAGTAACTATATAGTAATATTCATTTGACCGTTAGAATACGAGGAATATAGGCGGCTTAGCGAGCAAGCCTGCCACCACACTGTTGAGTGTCGAGAGTATCATTTATGAAGTGGGTGACATGTCCAACCACTTAAATGAATAAGAATGTGAGTATGCTTCATGAAATAAATATGGCAAGACAGACACTAGTCCTTTGCTATGGCCTATATGATTTTTATTTGCATTGAATAAGGAGGAAAAATATTGTTCCTTAGTTGTAGGTGGGATGTCTCAGTGTAGCTGCTAATGACATGATCTCATACCTTCATCATTCGGTGACTGACGTAGTTAATTTTGTTTTGTTTCTTTCTTGAGTGAGTCTAGTTGAGCTTGTTTCTAGTTGTGTGGTGTTTTCAACCTATTTGGGTGAGAGCCTAACTTCAGGGAACTGTACGACAAGGTGTTTGGAGAATGAGTGGAGAGGTGGTTGCATTGTAGACACACTTTGTAGGTAGCAGTGTGTTCCTTTACTTGTTGGGTCATTGTCACTTCCTCTAGGACTACAACTTTTTGGTCCTGGGTTTTTAATAGATGTCATATCAAGGGTAATTCTCGAATCCCTCATGTGTAATGTTAATTATTATTGTAGTGAGCCAGTTGGTCATTTTTTTTAGCTATTATTGTTCTAGTTGGGTCCTAGTTACTTGGATGGTGTCTTAAAGCCAATAGTTTGATGTTGTCTCTAGCTTGTGGTGAATTTTCTATTCCTCTCCTTCCCAATTCTTCAATTGTTTGTTGGTTTCTTGATGTATTATAGTCACATTCTCTCTTTTCGCTTGATTTTTTACTTTTTTCTTCCATTCCCCTATCCTTGTCAACATTTTTTTGGAGTCCTAGTATGTGCTCTTCTGCAGAGTATGCCATGGAAACATATGTGTAATCATCATGGAGCGGGTAGCCATGGTCACCAGGGTCAGAATCATGCCCAATGACAGGTGTAGGAATTTGTAGGCATTTTCCATTCGATTGTCCCTCTTGAAACCCACAACTCAATCTTTCACCTTGAATACATTACTTTTATGTATTGTCAAGCTTTTTTAGATTTAAATATACTAGGCAAGGTTTCTCATCAAGTTCCTAACCCTAGTCATACTAGGGGAATAAATAAATAGTATCTTAACTCCATATCTCTTCACTGGAAGATGAAGACTTTCCTGGGAAAGGTCTTAAAATAAAAACAAGAGGAAATACATGACATATTTCCTACTTTAATGGACATCAGACATGCTTATATAAATCAACATGTTTTCCTAGAAAGACTGGAAGTTAGGCTAACACATTTAGAGAGTGACCTACAATGTGCAGTTGACCCTCCAATACCTCTGTGATCTATTTCCAAAAATGTTTGGCCAGTTACCTTCTTTAACTTTTGACTTTCTTAATGTTTAATCACAATTTTTTGCATTAAAAAATTGTAGATAGACATTTTTTATGAATATGGTAATTTTTTAGACAATATACTTATTCTATAGGTGGTTAAAAATATATGGTTTCCCCTTTGAGAGATTAAAACCTCCTACAAATAACTCTACTTGAGTTATGGTTATGATGTACTTTATTACTTTGACATTCTAATGCAATACAGTTGTCAGTTTAAAAAATGTGTACATATTTATTTCACCATATAAACTAAAAGAATGATTCATATTTGTAAACATTCTATTTGAACACTTTAAATTTAAATTTAATTAATAAGGATATAAAAATAATTTTTTTCTCAATTATATATATATATATATATATGTTTTTTAGTAAAATTAAAAATAATAATATTTTTATATAGAGACATGAAATTTACATAGATATAAATAATATTATCAAGAGCTAGCATAGATCTATATGAATTTTGAATTTACCAAGAAGTCAAAGGAGTCAAATCCCTAGTAGTGTAGACCATTCCTCAAGTTTTGAATTTAAGAAGAGGTTGCATCTCTAGTAGTTAAGATGTATCTATACTTATCGGTATTACAACTCAACATGGAGTATATGCTCTCACTATGCTATGATTTATCCAAGGAAATGAATTTTTAACATTTTTAATAAATTTTATTTATTTACTTTAATAGTATAAATTTGTTTTTTATTTTATCTATATCTATATCTATATCTGTATCTATCTATCTATATATAGATATATATATATATATATATATATATATATATATAGTATATATATATATATATATATATATATATATATATATAAAAGTAAAGTTTGTTTTATGTGTTCATTTTTATTATTTTTTGGTTATATATGTATTCGGAAGGTAAAATCATAATTTTTAGTAATAAAAGAAAAAGTTAGATATTGTAGATGTTGTTATACCATATCCAAAAAGTGTTTGTTGATCACTCAACAATCAATTATATAAATAGATCATACATATCACAACATATATATGCTACAAAAAAAGCTATCAATGTTTGAAGATGCTAATAACTTGTAAAAGAATAGTTTTGCAAATTATCATGTATCTATCTATACATATCATAAAAATTGTATAAAATGTTTGTGTGAAAAATAACAAAAAATAGTATATATAGAGAGTGACATCCCATCTCTGTATTTGCATATAGCTGCTCATCAAAAGGATCATCATAGTATTGATAGTGTTCAATCCCATTCTTCTCTATGGTTTGTCATATCCCTCGAGCCTGTTGTGTGCCTTCCTTGGAAAGATAATCACAAATTATGTTTCTTTCCCTATATATGTGACGACATGTAATAAGATAAAATTATCCTTTAATAACAAATAATTTATCCAATATGTTCCTGAGTGTGTGCATGTGACATGTATATTTCTCATTAAATGAATTTAATTAATGTTAATATAAATTTATATATATTAATTAATAAAAATACAAAATTTACCATGGACATACAATAGATGTTGATGTATTGTACTGTTTAGTCACTCCATGATGCGAAGGTTACCAGCTTGGAACTTCATGGGAAAAATACAACCATGTTAAGGGTTGTTGTGGACCAAGCCGGGTGCACTCACTTGGGTGATTTTGCAATCTTAGATGCCCCCATGTCACTATTTATCAAGCCAAAGTTTAGACATATAGCCATCTCACAACTCAAAAAAGTTGACAAAGAAAAAAATAAAAAAATAAAAATTCAAGTATTACTACACTGTTTCGATTGATGCTATATATATTTTATGGAAACAATAATCAAGGTAACAATGCCAATTAGTTTTAATCTGAACTTTGAAATTAAAATAAAATTTAGATGAAATTGAGAAATGTTAAAAAAACTAAGATTTGGGGAAATTTAGACAAACTTGAAAAATAGTTGAAAACCAAACATTTGAAAAATAATAGAAACAAGTGAAAAATGATTAAAAAATCAACATTTAGATAGGGAAAAGAAGAAGAAAAAAATAGCTATGAAAAATATTTAAAAATGTTTAAAATAAATCCATTTGATAATAAAAGATTTGATAGTTTGTAGATAAAAAAAAATTGAAAAACCCTTGTGTTAATAAGATCCCCCACCCCCTCCACTGCCAAAAGAAAAGAAAAGAAGTGATGCTTCTAGCAATGTTTTTATTAAGTTGGTAAGCTTTTCTCTATGGTATTTGGGACCTTCTCTTTAGGTTCTTGATTTGACATGGAAGGGTCATAGAGTTTTAGATTGTCTATATTTATGATCGAGTAATTGAAGATACATCAGTGTAGAATTGATGTGGGAGAATCTGATTCGGAGGAAACATCTTCTGATTTATTCCACAAAATAAATAAAAAAATCTACAGGCAAGGAGTGGGATCCTTTGCCTGCTGTTCTATGTCTTTTTAGTTAAAATTAGGAACTAGGTAAGGAATAAAACATGCCATCTTTTCTAGATAGGCTTAGAATAAGGCATGCTAGATTAGTTGAATTAAAAAAAAAAGTAAAAAAAGAAAAAGAAAAAAAGATAGTAACTTGGCCGCTAAGGAGTGAAGAACTTTCTCTCATGTAGGACTCCAGAGTTAGATATACATTGGATGTGAAAAGTATGGAATCATGGAATAGAATCGCCAGCTCTACAATTTAAAAAAACAACGCCTTGAATTAATGGTATGTGTTTCTGTGCATGGCGGAAGATTTGACTATGTAATGCGATAAAGGGTTGTGTTTAGTCGTAGTTCAGGATGGTGAACTGGTAGAAATCGCTGTGTTCTTTGATTGTATGGACAGCGAAACCCGTAGTTAATTGATTTAATTCTATAACAGTCTATTCGTGTGGATTCATTGAACCCGTGAGTTTAAATATATGGGTATCAGTTGTTGGCCGCGCGCACCAGAAACAAGTTGAGGGTTGGGATTATGAATATAACTGCTGCACGCATTGTCTGGAGAATTCGTGTGCGTATTAAATTTGCTGTGCACATATGATATACAACATAGAGAAATCTTGTGTTTGATGATTAAAACTGCTGTATGCACATATAATGGATCGCATGGATTATATAGCTGGAGTTTGTTTATAAGATTTGTATTTTATTGTTGGCGGATATCTTATATTGCCATTTCACTACTGTACGCATCTCTTATAATGACATTTATCACACAGTCACAGTTGCATTATTGGTTTACCATTACAAATATATGTGTGTCTATATATAGATGTTGTATGTGCATGGTAGCAAGACAGGCTCATCCATAGCTATGCAGCAAAGGACTTGATTCCAATTTGAATTGAAAAGGATTGTGAACTTCACAAAAGAATGAAACTGTTAATTTAATGACAAATGATCTCAGATGATCTCAGAGACTTGACAAGGGAGAGTGAGGCAGATATAAAAGATATCTCAATCAAATTAGGAAGACTGTCATTAGAGCCAACAAGCAGTCCATCATTAGTGGTATCAGAGCCAACAACTGGCATTGAATTAAATCTCAGGAGCAAGAGAAGGATAGCTTTCAGGGTTGGAAGAGGACGAGGACGTGGTGGAAGAGGACGACCTGCTGCGAATGTTGAATTGATGGAAAACATAGAAGAGCTGTGAGCTAGATTGGATGTGTTAACCTCAGACAGGGACATAGATGATGGAGATGTGGGTGAGCCTGAAGTTGACGCTACAGAGGAGGAAGATGTAGAGGTTACTCCTGAGATGAGGTTCTTTCAGTCAGCGTTGAAATCCATAGCCAGGCCTTGGAATCAATTAGTGTCGATCTAGCAAGGAGGACTGAATCCAGAAGAATTAATCGAATGGATTAATAGCATGGAGAAATTCTTCGATTATGAAGAAACAGAAGATGAGAAGAAGGTAAAGTTTGTTGTCACCAAACTAAAAGGCCATGCAGCGCTCTGGTGGGATGGTGTGCAGGTGGAAAGGAGGAGACTGGGTAAGCAGCCAATCAAGAATTGGAGCAGAAAGGCAGCAAAGCTAAAAGGTAAATTCTTGCCCAGTAACTATCAACAGACATTGTTTAGACAAATGCAAAATCTTAGACAGAGAGCTTTGACAGTAAAAGAGTATACAGAAGAGTTCTATAAGGTGAGTATAAGAGCTAGAGAAACCCAAGACACAAATGAAAAAGTGGCTAGATATATGAATGGCCTCAGAATGGACATTCAGGATGAAATAAGTTTACTCTCTCCAAAAAAAGTAGAGGAAGCCTATCAGATAGCACTGAAGGTTGAAGAAAAACTCACGAGGAAGCAGTCTGCCAGAGGGAGAGGGACTTTCAGAGGGAAAGGAAATAAAGGTGGTAGAGGAAGGTCTACAACACCTAAAGATGGAGCTAGCAATAGCTCAACCCTGCATGCGCCCATAGGAGGTGATGCAAGAGGCAGAGGGAGTTTTTCCAGAGGAAGAGGAGGCAGAGGAAGAGGCAGAGAAATAAGACGTTACAGATGTAATAAACCGAGACACGGAGCTTTTGAGTGCCCAGAGAATGCAGAAATAAGGCAAAGAAATGCAGTTGTTGCCCCAGCTAAGGGAGAGGCACCAGTGATAGCAGTACTAGAAGAAGAAAACACACCAGACAGAGGAGAATCTCTGGTACTTAATAAAGTCTTGCTTAAGCCAACAAAGGAGGTGGCTGAACTGCCACAAAGGAAAACTTTATTCAGGACAATATGCAAAGTTCAAGGGAAATGTTGCCAGATTATCATTGATAGTGGTAGCACTGATAATTTGGTTTCTATAGAAGTAGTAGAGAAATTGAAGCTGAAGACAATGAGGCACCCAACACTGTATAAAGTGTCATGGTTGCAAAAGGGACATCAACTACTAGTAAGTGAACAGTGTGAATTGGAATTTCAAGTGGGCAGGTACAAAGATAAAATTGTTTGTGATGTGATGCCTATGGACGTGTGTCACATATTGCTAGGAAGGGCTTGGCAATATGATAGAGGAGCCATGCATGATGGAAAAAAAAACACCTACAAGTTTGAGAAAGATGGTGTTAATCATACATTACTGCCTCTACAAGAAAAAGATGGACCGGGACAGAAGACAGATCCAAAAACTTTTTTACTTGGAGGAAAGGAGTATTTGAAGCAGATGGAAGAAAATGAGGTAAATTATGTTGTAATTTGCAAGCCCAAGGTAATCATGACTTCCACCAAAGTTTCTGATTTAACTATTGAAATTCAAGAAATGTTGGAGAATTATTATGATATTAGTGTTGATGATTTTCCTAATGAATTACCGCCCATTCAAAGCATTAGTCATCATATAGATTTAATTCCTAGAGCAAGCTTGCCTAACAAAGCAAGATATAGAATGACTCCTACAGAAAATGAAGAAGTTAAGAAACAGGTGCAAGAATTGCTTGACAAGGGGTTAATCAAAGAAAGCTTGAGTCCTTTTGCGGTGCCAACAGTGCTGAGCCCAAAGAAATATGGAGGCTGGAGAATGTGTACAGATTCAAGAGCCACTAATAAGATCACAATCAGGTACATATTTCCACTACCCAGAATTGAAGACTTAATGGATTGCTTGTCTGGCGCAAATTATTTTTCCAAATTAGATCTTAAAAGCGGGTATCATCAAATAAGGATAAGAGAAGGGGATGAGTGGAAAACCACTTTTAAGACAATTGAAGGGTTATATGAATGGAGAGTGATGCCTTTTGGGTTGTCCAATCCACCAAGTACATTCATGATACTTATGAATGAAGTTCTTAAAGAATTCATTGTTAAATTTGTAATAGTATATCTAGACGATATATTAGTCTATAGCAGGTCTAAGGAGGAGCACTTGAGGCATTTAAATTATGTCCAACAGAAGCCACGGCAAGAAAAATTATTGTTTAACCTGAAGAAATGTTTATTCATGAAAGAGGAGTTGGTGTACTTGGGATTTGTGATTTCAACTAAAGGGTTAAAGATGGATCCAGAAAAGATCAAAGAAATTGTGGACTGGCCTTCACCCAAAAGTGTTTTTGAGGTAAGGAGTTTTCATGGTCTTGCTAGTTTTTACTGAAAATTCATTAAGAATTTTAGTAAGATTAATGCACCTATTATTGAGACCATAAAAGATGATAAACATCCATTTAAGTGGACTGTTGAAGCAGAGAGAAATTTTCAGCTGTTAAAGAAGAAAATAACTGAAAAGCCTGTTTTGGTTCTTCCTGATTTTAACAAAACCTTTCAAGTTAAGTGTGATGCCAGTGCAGAAGAAATTTGAGGAGTTTTAAGCCAAGAAGAGAGGTCAATAGCTTATTTTAGTGAAAAGCTAAATGATGAAAAGAAGAAATATTCTTCTTATGATAAGGAGTTTTATGCAGTTCTGTAGGCATTAAAGAAGTGGCGGCATTATTTGAGGTCAAAAGAATTTATTCTCTATTCAGATAACCATGCATTGCAGTTTATCATGCAGCAGCCAAAGCTCAACCAGAGACATGCTAAATGGGTAGAATATCTTCAAAATTTTCATTTTCTGTTGAAGCATATAACTGGACAGTCAAACAAAGTTGCAGATGCCTTAAGTAGAAGGAATGTTTTGTTGCAGGAAAGTCAAATCCAAGTGGTCGGTTTTGATTTTCTTAAGGAGTTATATGAAAATGATTCAGACTTTAAAGAGGTATTTGAAGCTTGTAGGAATCCGCCTTTGGCAGATAGGAGCAAGTGGTTGGATTATTTTCTACAGGATGGTCTGTTATTCAAGAAAAATCAGTTGTGCATACCAGTCTGTTCGATGAGGGAAAATTTAATCAAAGAAAAGCATAGTGGAGGACTTGCAGGACATTTTGGTACAGAGAAGACATTTGAGCAACTCAACAGGTTTTATTTCTGGCCAGGAATGAAATCTGAGGTAGAGAAGTATGTAAGAAATTGTAATGTCTACCAGTATGCAAAAGGAAGAAGCGAGAATACCGGATTGTATATTCCATTTCCCATTCCAGATAGGCCTTGGGACATGATAAGCATGGATTTTGTGTTAGGATTGCCAAAAACGCAAAGGGGGTATGATTCAATCTTTGTTGTAGTAGATAGATTTTCAAAAATGGCACACTTTATTCCCTGTTATAAACCTAGTGATGCTTCTCACATTGCTAACTTGTTTTTTGAAGAAATTGTAAGATTGCATGGATTGCCCAAAAGATTGTTTTAGACACGGATTCAAAGTTCATCGGACATTTCTGGAGAACATTATGGAAGAAGCTGGGAACTAAGTTAAGTTTCAGCTTAGCCTATCATCCTCAGACTGATGGATAGACTGAAGTTGTGAACATAAGTTTAGGCAATCTTTTGAGGAGCCTTATTGCAGAGCATCCAAAGCAATGGGACCAAGTGTTGCCACAAGTTGAGTATGCATATAATGATTCACCAAACAGGAGCATAGGACAGAGTCCATTCCATATTGTTTATGGAATGCATCCTAGAGGAATATCTAAACTAAGAAATTTGGGAAAAGAAGAAATGAGGAGTGCAGAAGGTGAAGACTTTGCTTCCAGAATGCAATCAATACATGAACAGGTAAAACAACAACTACAAGATAGCAATATCAAGTACAAAACCAGAGCAGACATGAAGAGAAGAGAAATGAATTTTGAAGTTGCAGACTTTGTTTTAGCACATCTCAGGAAGGAGATATTTCCAAAAGGAGAATATAATAAGTTAAAATCTAAGAAAATTGGACCATGCAAGATACTGAGGAAGTTAGCTGCAAACACTTATGAGATTGAATTGCCACCTGGTGTGGGAATATCACCAATTCTTAATGTTGCAGACTTGTATAAATATGAAAATGAAGCTACAGATGATGCAATACAGGATCAGGAGACTACAGAGATTAACTGGGTAAAACAGCTGCCCACGGCAAGGAATTTACAGCCAGAATGAATTCTGGACAAGAAGGTGCACAAGAAGACAAGGAGACCGGAATACTTCCAGTATCTGGTCAAATGGAAAGGACAGCCAATCACTGAAGCTACTTGGGTTACAGAAGATGTTCTACAGAAACTGGGCAAATCTGTAGACCAGTTCATGGACAGGAGCCCATGAAGAATTTTGTCCTCAGGAGTTTGATGCAGGAGCATCTGATTCAGAGGAAAAATCTTCTGATTTTTTCCACAAAATCAAAAAACAAATCTACAGGCAAGGAGTGGGATCCTTTGTCTGTTGTTTCTATGTCTTTTTAGTTAAAATTAGGAACTAGATAAGGAATAAAACATGCCATCTTTTCTAGATAAGCTTAGAATAAGGCATGCTAGATTAGTTGTTATAAAAAGAAACAAAGAAAAATCTCTAATTTACTATGTATGGCTACTTTTTTATATATGACTACTTTTGTAATAAGGCAGCTATGGAGAGAAAAAAAAGGATAGTAACTTGGCCGCTAAGGAGTGAAGAACTTTCTCTCATGTAGGACTCTAGAGTTATATATACATTGGATGTGAAAAGTATGGAATCATGGAATAGAATCGCCAGCTCTACAATTTAAAAAAACAACGCCTTGAATTAATGGTATGCGTTTCTGTGTATGGCGGAAGATTTGACTATGTAATGCGATAAAGGGCTGTGTTTAGTCGTAGTTCAGGACGATGAACTAGTAGAAATCACTATGTTCTTTGATTATATGGACAACGAAACCCGTAGTGAATTGATTTAATTCTATAACAGTCTATTCCTGTGGATTCATTGAGCCCGTGAGTTTAAATCTGTGGGTATCAGTTATTGGCCGTGCGCACCAGAAACAAGTTGAGGGCTGGGTTTATGAATATAACTGCTGCACGCACTATGTGGAGAATTCGTGTGTGTATTAAATTTGTTGTGCACATATTATATATAGCATAGAGAAATCTTGTGTTTTATGATTAAAACTACTGTATGCACATATAATGGATCGCATGGATTATATAGCTGGAGTTTGTTTATAAGATTTGTATTTTATTACTGGCGCATATCTTATATTGCCATTTCACTATTGTATGCATCTCTTATACTGACATTTATCACACAGTCACAGTTGCATTATTGGTTTACCATTACAAATATATGTGCGCCTATATATAGATGTTGTGTGTGTGTGGTAGCAGGACAGGCTCATCCATAGCTGTGCAGCAAAGGACTTGATTCCAATCTGAATTGAAAAGGATTGTGAATTTCACAAAATAATGAAACTGTTAATTTAATGACAGATGATCTCAGATGATCTCAGAGACTTGAAAAGGGAGAGTGAGGCAGATATAGAGGATATCTCAATCAAATTAGGAAGACTGTCATTAGAGCCAGCAAGCAGTCCATCAAGAATGAATCTATAGGATTTGCTGCCTCCCTTCTCCAACACATAAAAATGAAAATGCCATAAAGCACTAACCTTCTTACAAGGGAAATGCAGTCTTTCCCTATTCAGCTAAAAAAAATTCCCTATCCTAGTGTAAATGATTTCTTAGTTTGATTCTAATCATGTCAGGCCTTGTAAGTATGTTGTGATTTATTCATTAACTTTAACATTGGCAAGTAAATTATCCTATTCTTTCCAACAAATATTTCCTCTTTAAATGTATCTCTTGTGATAACCTCCCTCACTCTGTAGAAGTTCCCACCTGTAGGTCAACTTATAATGCAATAGACTAAAGAAAAATACTAGATCTACTTCTACAACCAATTTAGTGGAAGCTTAATCGAACATGAGCAGCATCAATATGGACACATATAACTGATATGGAGAAATAAATCACACATAACACAAAAGAAATACCGAGGGGAAAGCACTGGCCTAAAACCCCATCTCTGTATTATCATACAAGTGGACATATAACCAGTATTACAAAAAGAATCAGCCCAAAAGCTATCCTGCTCTCTCTGCAATACCTCTACTACTCATAGATAGTTAAAGTCCTCTATCTAACCTCTAGTCTGCCCTCCAAACCTCCTATTTCTTTGCACAATTTTGATTGGGATCCAATGTAGCCACTTGTGTGAATTGGCCTCTTCACACACTCACTAACCTCTCATCCAACTACGCAGTCCTAAGAGAGATGAATCCTCATCATGGATGAGCTTCCTTTATAGGAAAATTATTCATCCAACTTATAGTACACTATCGCTTCTTTGATATCAACTACATCTCTGTCTGAACTAACATACATGAGTTATCCATGAGTGAATACTCAGTTATCTGAAAGACAGTAGTTACGTGCATGCAAGCATTAACTAACTGAACTCTCATTAATTTAACAAACTATTAAATTAATCTAACTGGACTTGACTCAGCTACCTGAGCCAGCTAATTACAACTCATCCTTATCCCTTTAACTGATGGATAAATTCCTCAATTAATAGATAAACTATTGCATGTCCTCACATAGACTTCAAGTTTTTTTTCCTTAACTAATTAACTCATGGAGAATTAATTAATCTATTTTCAAACAGTAGTTAAGTTCAAATTCAAAATTTACTTCCTATGTTTAGTCCAGGGATTGACTAAGATAGGAATCCATCCTGAACTGTTAAAAATAGAATGCTATTTTTAGCAATTCCATTTTTCATTCCCTGTTGCCCAATCCAGCACTGGTACTAAAACTGCTATTTTTAACACTTCTAATTTTAGGATTTCTTGTTGACATTTTCAACACTCCCTCTCAACAAGAAAGGCTTCGTCTCGAACCTAATCTTGTACCTTTGAAATGTTTTGCATGCAACACTTCTACCAAGTGTGGTTGCTCCAACGACTCTCAGAACAAAAAAGAAATCCCAAGTGACCTCTTTGTTGGGCTAGAATCATACTCTAATGTTGAAGCTCTACCTGCAGCTGACAAGTGCTCCCTCTTTGACCTATGTGCTATTGCAACATCTCCATGCATCTTACACCATTGCACACCACTCTATGCCATCCTGCACTCTTGTAACACACGTGTGCCTTTCGCATTGCTGCAGCTTGCTAGCTCTACCCTGTCTTGGGATTCCTGCACTGTATCTCTCTCTACTGCTCCATCCAAATCTGTCTCTACCTAATCAATCAGTCCTGCTACTCCTCATCGGGGCTCCTGTAGAAAATTCAAATCAAAGAGGTTGGGTACCTCAAGGATCCTCCCCCTCCTCCTTGGGATGATCAATCCACATTGCCCGACCTCCTACCTGGAGGTATAGCTGCATGTGATCCCTCTACCCACCTAGCTTGAAGTTCCCCCTACTAGAGGTCTCTGCATGAGTAGATGTCTCTACTCGATCTCCACTCAGCTTCCCCCATTGTGGTTGCACCACAAGCTCCTGAAGCTACTGCACCAATCGTGGCTCCTTGACATTCATCTGAGACTTCTTCTAGTTCTACATGTTGAGAGGTAATGTACTCTGCTCAAGGCTTTGCATGCATCTTGAACCTTAAGAGCATACAGGTTCTTAACTCGTGAACCGATCTGCTTCACCTATATAATGATGATGTGTATAAGGAAAATATTTCCCTTACTAAAGACTACATCATAACCTCTGCCTTCCAGCATCACGATCGACACCAAGTTTCTCTTCAGTCCTGGTACATACTTGACATCAATCAAGGTAAGGCGATCTCCATGCTCCCTCTAAAAAATAATTGTTCCTACACCTGAGACACAATACTTTTCATCATTACCCACTGCTATGGGTATCTAGAGATATTTCTCCTCCAAATTACTGAACAAACTCTTGTTGTTGGTCATGTGGAAAGAAGCTCCATTGTCAAGAAACCAACCACTTCCCATCATGGATGAAACCATACATTCGAAGAGTGTGAAATCCAACTAGAACTATGAAGCAAGTGCCTCACCTTCTGATCCTTCAGAGAATCCCTTCATGAATCTCCTCTATGTAAAATTTGTAGCAAAATGGCCCACCTCATGACGGCGAAAGAATTGCACTTTCATTTTGTCAAACTTCTTCCCGCCATGGGAAGAACTGGATTCGGAAAGAGAAACCTTCTCCTTCCCCTTATTTGCCTTACTCGCTAAGGCACAGTTTTCTTCATCCTCAATGGATGAAGAACCATCTCTGGTGCTTCTTCTTATCTCCTCCTACATCAAATCTGACCAATGTCATTCCCAATCTCACAATTTCTCTCCTCCATTAACCCAGTCCTAGTAGCTATGCGAGCTCCTAGGAAGACCAAGGAGTGCAAGACTCACCATGTCATCATCAGTTATCGCGATCCCTACACTTCCAAGCTCATCCCTGCATGTGGTGAGCTTGTTCAGATATGTAGAGATTGTGTCTCCCTTTTCACACTTGATATTTCAAAGATTGTCCTTCAATGTGAGCTTCCTCTGATCACTGTTATTCTGATATATATCTTTCAATGTTTTCCACATTGGAAATGGTGTCTCCTTCCCATGGAGACTCAAGACTATGTGATCTGGAACTCCCTCCAGAAGGATTCTCCTTGCTGTAGCCACACGTTTCTTGCATTGAACCAATTCAATAGCACCAGTCGACTTGAGGACTTCTTGATCAATGAAGTCCTTTAGACCGTTATCCTCTAGTATTGCTTCGATGCGATCCTTCTAGGCTATATAATTTGAACTGCCATCAAGGGCATATTCGAGTCTCAAACCATAGAACACCATAGGTGAAATAGAGATGTGATAAGAACTCGATTTCTATATTCAGGAATCACAAGCTTCAACTTCTCCCTTCTTGTATATTGTTCTTCCTTGATCACCTATGCTCCGATACCATGTATAAATTCCCACCTGTAGTTCACCTATGCTCTGATACCATGTATAAATTCCCACCTGTAGATCACCTAATAATGCAATAGACTAAAGAAAAATACTTGATCTAATTCTACAACCAATTTAGCGGAAGCTTAATAGAACAAGAGCAACATCAATAAGAATGCATATAATTGATATGGAGAAACCAATCACACATAACACAGAACAAATATCCAGGGGAAAGCACCAGCCTAAAACCCCATCTTCGTATTATCATAAAAGTGGAAATATAACCAATATTACAAAAAGAATCATCTCAAAAGATATCTTGCTCTCTCTGCAATACCTTTGCTGCTCATAGATAGTCAATGGCCTCTATCTAACCTCTGGTCTGCCCTCCAAGCCTCCTATTTCTTTGCACAATTCTAATTGGGGTCCAGTGCAGCCACTTGTGTGAATTGGCCTCTTCACACACTCATTAACCTCTAATCCAACTATGTAGTCTTGAAGGAGATAAATCCTCATCATGGATGAGCTTCCTTTATATGAAAAATATTCATCCAATTGATATTACACTTTATGTTCTTTGATCTCAACTGGGTCTCTGTCTGAACTGACATCCATGAGTTATCCATGAGTGAATACTTAGTTATCTGAAATACAATAGTTACATGCATGCAAGCATTAACTAACTGAACTCTCATTAATTTAACAAACTATTAAATTAATCTAACTGGACGTTACTCAGTTAACTGAGCCAAATAATTCCAACTCAATATTACAACTCATCCTTATCTCTTTAATTGATGGATAAATTCCTCAATTAATAGATAAACTATTGCATGTCGTAACATGGACTTCAAGTTTGCTTTCCCTTAACTAATTAGCACCTGATGAATTAATTTAATTTATTTTCAAATAGTTGTTAAGTTCAAATTCGAATTTTACTTCCTATGTTTAGTCCAGCGACTGACTAAATAGGAATTCATCCTGAACTAGTAAAAATAGAATGCTACTTTTAGCACTTCCATCTTTCATTCCCTGTTGCCCAATCCAACACTGGTATGCAAACTGCTATTTTTAGCATTTCTTGTTTCCATTTTCAATGCACTCCTCATTTTTCATATACAACATCCATAAGTCAAGCAAACAAATATCCAATGCAAGTTTCAAAAGGAGACCTAATAGTGGAAATATAGTTTTCTTTATTACAAGAGTATTGAATGTAGATTAGATTTTTATCCTAGGTATTTGTATGCTTCCTATTATAACCCCACAAAATTTTAACCATGTCCTATTGGTTACTTCTATTCACTATTCTATCTACCCATCTTTCTATGGATGGACTATTTTATATGTCTTCAACTCATGGTGTCCATCTATTTCAAAAGTGTAGTTAAAAAGAAATTGATAAATCTATCATCACTATCAAAGGCTATGCTCCTTGGAATCCAGAGTGGACCCAAACATGTTCAAATACATAGAAACATCATCAAAACCATTCCCATATGATATCCACTCGCATCTATCAACACTTTAGAAGGATTTTTCAAATTTGGTAATGAAAGGAATGATACTTGACTAATATTCCATTAGAGGTCACCAAATTTTTTTATTGATTCTTTCCCAAGAGGAAATTCTTTCCACAAGTTCTATGTTGTGGACTGGTGCATCTACCACTCAAAATGATGCTATGAAATTCCACAGTAATCATTTTTCCCCAAAAATTATCCTAACTTCCTAACATTAATAGGAACCAAATACTTCATGATGGCTTCCATCTTTCTAGGATCTATCCAAAATTCCCTTCCACTAAATACAATAATAAAGAATGGGACCCCCTCTCTTCCAAGTATCCCACTCTTTTACACAGCCTAATAATCATTTAAGGTCAGTTTTTGCTTTCCTAAACCCTTACATAGTGTAAATATTTGAACCTTCTAGAGCCTTATTTAAAATCCACATGTGGTTATCCCCACATTTGAGGTATGTGGCATTGCATCATAATCACTTTGTATGGTGGCACTAAATAACGTAGGTCAACTTCAGGGAGAAAAAACTTCTACATATGAGCTCCACTTGAGGCAATTTTAGCACCAATGGAAAAGTATTGCTGTGTAGAAAAACATAACAAGCCTTTGAGATATGCCCAAAATGTTTTCACACTAGAAACTGTTATGGGATGTCTCAAAATGTATTTGAAATGTTTTAGACCAAGATCTACATATTAGAATGTGCCACTAAAATGGCCCTACAAACCCTTCCCTCTAACTTCTCCACCCAAAAATAACCAAGATAGCTGAGAAATTAGATAATGGTTCATTTCAAATAAAAAAAATTGTGATCTCATTCTCATATTTATCAAAAGTTAAGAGAATCATTTTGAACATTTAAAAGTGTGTAACTTAACAAAGTTAATTTGTTCTATATCATTAAAAAAATATAGTATTTATATCTCTAAAAATATAATTATATTTTTTATTAATAGTTTCAAATAAATATAAATCTTAAAATAACTAATATTCTTATTTTCAAATAATTTTTTAAATTTAAATGATAATAATTATTTGGAAATTTTTTCTCTTATCACGGTTTATATTTCTAGATTTTATATACCCATAATAAAAGAATGGTTTTTAAATTTACATTTTATTTATTAAAACATTTGAGTAAATCTGTGAAAAAAATAAAATTCATTAAAAAAACGTAATAAATAATTTTATTTAATAAAATAAAAAATAGTAATTAGTTTTTTCCTTTAATTAATTGAAACTTAATCCTAACTTTATATACTATTTATTGAAGTGTTTTAATTAAAAATGGTACCATATCCTCCTTTAATGTATCTATAAAGTTTATTAGAACCATTTTATTCATCACTATCACTACTAGCATAATAGCAAGAAATATAAACTTTTGCTAGAAAATATAAATTGTATAGATCATTTAAACCTAAGATAAAATTGGTTAAAACAATGCCTTGAAGTGGTTGGTCTATTAACCAATAGATTTTTCTTTCTTCTATTAACACTAGGGTTAAAGGATAGGGTCTTAATCAATATATTTTGGATTCTAGCAAAGTCACGAAGGCCTTTTTTAGCTCTATGGGTCTCATCATCTTCACTCACTTCAAAAACCACACTTTTTATTCCTAACATATAGATTTGAAAACTTATGCTAGAAAATATAAATTGTATAGAGAATTTCAACCTCAGATAAAATTGGTTAAAACAATGTCTTGAAGTGGTTGGTTTATTAACCAATAGATTTTACTTTCCTCTTTTAACACTAGGGTTAAAGGATAGGATCTTAATCAATATATTTTGGATTCTAGCAAAGTCACGGAGGCCTTTTTTTAGCTCTATAGGTGTCATCATCTTCACTCACTTAAAAAACCACACTTTTTAGCAAAGTCACGGAGGCCTTTTTTTAGCTCTATGGGTGTCATCATCTTCACTCACTTCAAAAACCACACTTTTTATTCCTAACGTATAGATTTAAATTTCCCTTCCAATTGTTTAATTCTATACATGATACCTTGATGTGTTCGTTGCACTACTCCAAGGCCTAGTGTATTATTGCCTTTAATATCTAGTAAAGAAAGATATCCAAAAGAGATTCATCTCCATTGTCCTGAAGAATCTTAGGTTCTCAGCCCATCCCACCATTTCTTTATCGAGCTATTCTCATAAAAATTTAACCATCTTCTCTTTAATCACACTGTGCCTTACGTTTAATCGTTGATACACTTTGGGAGCATCGAATGGAGGAATTTATTTACTTCAATGGTGTCCATCTTAGTTTTGGCATACCAAAATTCTTCCTTAACGAAGAATGGTGCCTCTTACCTCTCTTTCATTCTTTATCCGAGACATTTCTCTTCAACATTACGCTACTGTGTAGACCATAGTAACTAGAAGACATAAGAAAGTAACTCAATTAGTACAGTTGGATTGGGTTACCCTCATTCTATTCCATATTCCCATGTCTCGAAACTCTAAAACATCAACTTCCTTGCTCAGATGAAAAAAACTAGAAGCCCAACAACAAGAAAGAAACTCAAAAGATAAAATAAAAAGTTTATCAAGCTTGGAGTAGTCAAGGAGCGTTAAGCCTCGTTTTTTCTCCCACAAAGCCTTTGAATTTACCTCTACCTCGATATTTTTCTCAAAAGGGACACACTAATTACCTATCTTATTGCAAGATTCATTCCTTTACACTGTCAAAATATCTTTCATCTTCTTATTATCATCCATCATCCTTGGAGTACGGCTGCTACTCCAGGTTAAACACAGAAGATCATCATTTTTTCACAATTTTCTCAACGACACCATAGCGTGTTACTAAACATCATGTCACAATTCATTTATATGAAGCTCATACTCAACCTAAGTGGTATAAACGTTTTTGCACCTCCCTGCGATCATTTTTCCCACTTATCGCATTAATTATCTGCCCAACATTTTATGGGTTGGTGGCTATAAGACATGTGATAACCCCAATTATAACTACACCTCCGAAAATAGTATCAATATAAAACATTTATAAATATAAAAATAATAATTCTATATACTTTTGAATTGATAAAAAAATATTAAAAATAAAATGTTAGTTTTTATAATAAAACTTTATAAGATATAATTTTTTTGAATTAAGTTTGTATTACTTGAAAATTCCAACATACATTATAAAAAGTATCAAATTTCATGCAATGTTTGGTCTTAATATGCCTCGAGGGAAATTGGATTTATTGACCATTAACTAATGCTCAACAAAAAGTTTTATTGCTGAGAACTTCCAAAACTACTGTGTACGGAACTACATAAACAAGAAAACCAACTACTAGAAGACATATCTTGATATCATGAGTCTAAAGAGGTCACTACAGATGGGTCCTAGGCGCTTGTGCTCGCAAGAGTAGGATGTTTAAATTCACACTAGAGGTGAATTTTGAGATTAGTTATCCAAGCATCCAAACTAGTTAGATACGAGCATTGATTTCATTGCACTTGCCTAATTTTATTCAATAAAGAGATGATGTCATTATCGTATCCATGATTTTTTTTCAAGACCCTACATGGAAAAGATGTTGTCATACAATGAAGGGTGGTGGAGTGTAGGTATTGTTTTTCTCTTCGCCTGCTATCTCCGATGCCAAGAACCCCATTGGTCACCTCCTCTTGGATTTCAAAGTCAAAATATGCATGAAAGACATTGATGGTGAGGACTTCTAGCTAACATATTTCTTCCTTAATATTAGGTGGGGTGGTAGAATGGAATATAGTTACATATTTTTGGTCATGTCTTAGGTGTCTTGCCTTCCTTGGGAGTGCTCCTCTATATCCCCAACAAATGTGCCTTCATTACTGAGGAATATTACATCATGTGAGAAACACCAAGCGAGAAAAATAACCCATAAAAGCCCAAGACTAAGAGGGATGAGACTAAGGAGGCTTGGAAGAAGGAAAACTAAAAGATACTAGGATTTTTTGGCATCCCATTCCAACAAACAAAAAAAGACCAATAAATGAAAGGGGAAGATGAAAGACTTCTTACAAGGTTAGAAACTCACCAAGAGATATCATAACACAAGCCACAAGTCACCCTATTATAATTTAATACATAAGCATCAAGATTACACAGAAGAGAAACAAAACTATGGAAACAGGTAACTAAGCAAGAAGAGTAAGGTAATACCTTCATACATCTAGTCCACTTTACTATATCGGTGAATTTGTGTGCACTAAACACAGATTCACACCTCAAACTATTTCACCATCTACCTCTAGTGTGAATTATGGAGTCCTAAAGCATGAATCCTATATGAACCCAAAATTGATCTCTAGAACGATATGAAATATCCCATTCAAGCAATAAGTACCTCAAGACTCAGAGAGAAACTTTGATTGCATGTAGATACAATTCAGCAGCCTATGTGTCAGTGGAAATATTTAAGCCACGTACCAATCAGAGTCGAGGTTATCCATGAGGACAACCACTTCTGTTATTTCTAGGCCCGACCCCAACCTCTAACCCATTCGTGCTTGGTCCAGTTGATTGATACATTGACCTACTTGAGCTTGGCAAAGTCAGAACCATGAATATATTTAAAACCACACACACACACAACACAGAATTTATATGTGTATATATATATATATATATATATATATATTATTATATATATATATATATATATATATATATATATATATAATAATAAACTGTGGTTGATTTTCCATGTAAAAAAAATTATAAGACCCAAGGTCATGGGACACATATTCCAGGTTGAAACGGTGGGAAAAAACATATTAGTGGATGTCATTTCGGTTTATTATGGCTAAGTTAATTATCAAAGGAAAGAGGCATTAATTGACATTTTATTTATGAAAATAAAGGAAAATAGGAGAAAAGGAAGATGAAAGGTCACATATTTGCATGAGGAGGAAATTGAAGGAAATGAAGGATTATGTGTTGCAAATATTGGGGAGGGGGGTGGGGGGGTGAATGAGTATTCCTTAGCAATTAGAAATGTAACATATTTTGAGAGCATTAGTAAATCTTCAATTATTATTAATATTTATGCAGTAATAACAATAAATAAAATATCCCAGTAGGCACAAGAATTTTAGGTGGAAAATCCCCTTCGGGTCAAAAACCAATAAATACTTTTCTAAGAAATTCTTTAATATTTAGCCCGAACTGAAATGAAATGAAAAACTTCCTAGAATTCTAGAAAAGCATTCTTCTCTAGCTCCCACTAGAAGGTCACCCAATGCCTTGGTTTCTTCAGTAATCAAAGCAGTGGATGCCCCATCACGCTAGTGAGCCATAACTCACCCTAGAACCACCCTAAAGGGTTCACAGGCCCCAACTTGTAGTCGACTTCATACACCTTCCTAGAACCTCCCTACCACCCTATAATGACCAAAATAACACAAGTTTGTGGATTCCCAAACCAAGGACAATAATCCATGATACAATAAGATGTATAATGATTTTTGTGTGCTTGAACAAATACCCAATCACTCTATAACCGACATCCCAACCATGACATCATCCCAACAGTGACTCCTATACCTCCCAACACTACCTCTTCGACTCTAGGCAGAATGACTCTTTCACAAAGCATTCTTTTACAATATTTACAATGATGACTCTTTTAAATATGACTCTTTTACAAATGAATCTTTTACAATGATGAATCTATTATAAATTACTCTTTTACAACTTTACAATGATGACTCGTTGCCTAAAGAATACTTCACGATATCTGGATGGATGTCATGTCTTCAACAATGTCTCATGGAAATAATTCCTTTGATTTGGTATTTTTGCTCTTGAATTATTGCTTTATGTTGTACTTGAATCCTCTTCTATCTGCATGCAAAATTTTCCAGGGGAAAACACTCCAAAAAAAAATTATATATATATCCTTCAACTTACCTTTGCCTACAAAGCACATGTAAGTTAATAATAATGAATAAATACAGATTAAAATTACAATGTGTACCTCGAGTATGCTTGTCACTTTTGTTGTTGAATTGTTGCAACAATAGACAAAGACTCCCACTCTTGATATAGGCATAGACTCTATGCAATACTATATCCAAAACTGACGCTTGAATGTTGATGTGTGGTTGTTACTACAATGATCCTTGAATGCATGCTTTTTCTTGCCCTCTAGAAGCGCGATATTGAATATGTTGTCTCTATGTAATTTCCAATCTCTGAGATCTGAAATTTTGTCCTATGGTAACCCTCTAAGTCCTATTTCCAACTCCATAGGTATTATCAAGATTCGATTCTTCAAGATAGAGTTATGCCCACTCTCCCACGATGACTTGATTATATACTAGTTTAGTAGAGATAACTTGTATGAAACCTCGCGTGTCATTATTATGACCTTAGGCCCTGAAAACGATAACCAAATAACTATGGTATGTCTTATTTCTGTCACTACTTACTAAATTTGAATCCGATTCTCAGAGAGAAAGTTACGATAATTTTGCCAACGTTGCCTATTTGACATGGAACTCAAATGCTGACAAAAACCCTAACTTCCTCAGGTCATATCTCCTAACATCTAGCAAACCAAGATCTAAAATTCAGTCACGAAGTTCATAAATATTTCAGCTCAAATGATTTTTAATGTCAAATTTTGAATCTTCATAGAAGCAAAGTTATAGTGAAAATTCCACGATGACCTATTTGAAGCCACAAAATCCATATAACAGGAGGATATGATGGTCACTATTTATATGAATGTCTTGAGTGTAGAGGGTCCTCAACAAGTGAATGTTGGATGGATTTTAGGAGGAAAAAAATATTACTAATTATTTTCTATTCAATGACCATAACCTACTATGAGAGCCATGCCACAACCCCATAGGGTTTTAGCTCACTAATTGGGGTTACTAACTTCAAACATGAATATCTCTCAAACCGTGAAGAATTACGTAGCATTCCATATATCAACAGAAACATATCGATGAGTAGCATCCATATATGATATATTTCACTCAGAATAGAGTAAGTCATTAAGTCAAAATTTCCATGGAATATAGGGGTAGCCCCAAGTGCTACTTGCGTTGACATCAATGAACACCACTGATTAACAAAATGAGGAAAATAGATGCCTCAATGATAAAACATCTTATGAAGGTAAATTAACAACATTTTTATAATTTTTTACTTAGATCTCTCTTCTATTATATCATGCTCTCATACTCTTGTACACATCGAGTATTCTTTGAGCATTCTTGGAGCACGTTGACATACATTGGATTACGAGAAAGAAGGAAAAGGAAAGTGGGAAAATACTAGGGAACATGTGGATCAATAGCTAGAGCTATATTGCATATAGGTAATAGGATAAATGTGAGATTTTCTTGTTAATTTATGGATGTGTGGTACATGCATGTGGTTTTATGGTTACATGTTGTCATTGGAATGGAGGATTTATTGTATTGACAATGGTTTTAGCTTTTCCTTTCAATTTCCTGGACAACCATGGTGTTGTCCATTTTTTGACTTGATTATTCTGATTGGTGATAATATTTCCTTCTGGATGTGGGTTGGAACAAATGCTCTAGAATCCCTAGAACAACTCAATTTGAGCTCCTACTCTTCGAGCTTTGGTTGGGAAAAATTGTTTAGATTCCTTTGCGCATTGAGTTACTAGTCAATGTAGTAGAGTTGGATAAATGCTCTAGAGCCCTAAAAGGCTATAGATTGAGCTATTAGTTCTTGGAGCACTAAACAACTTGGGTAGAAACCAATCTGGTTGGTGTTAGTGATGTTTGACCATGGAGATAAATTTAGTTTGGATGATGATTAAGGAATTTTGGCCTCTGGAAGCCCGAATTTTGTTTTGTTTTGGTTATTCCATGAGATCCCACATTCATGCTTATAATATGCCATGGGAATGATTGGATGAAAGAGAGACTTGGTTCAACCCAATGCATGGTCAGGTGGTATGTGGAAATCCCTGACCTGGATGGTATTTTAATATGTTAATAAGAGTTATTCTTCTATTGTGATTCATGTATATTTGTAAATGTTGGTAATGTTATGGCTAAGTTTCCATGGTTTATATGCCGGTTATTTTCTAGCTATATGTTAGTTATATGATGTCTACCTTCAATGGATATTGTCATGAATTGTTTAACTATTGATAATTTTATTAATGTATGGAATAATAAATGGTATTGCATATATCTGGAGAGGGAATAGGGTTGTCTCGATGATTCTCATATTAATCTCAAACTTGTATGGTCATATATGCATTCATCATGTAGCTTACATTGTTTCCATGTGTTTGACGAAATGTTGTTTATGTTCTAGGAAGTCTAGGTCAAGTTCTAAATTCATGTTTGTATGTTTGGATTTTTTTTAGTTCATTAATGATTCTAAGAAGTCTCAGGAATCTCTCTCAGTGGTCTGAAGGTTGACTTGGAATGGAGGATCAAATCTAGGGACCACTCCTTCTGAACTGGACAATATGCATCACAAGCACACTAAGGAAATCCTATGAGCATGGTTGGAGGCCTTCAACCACATGGAGGACTTTCCATGCATGTGGTTGGTGGTTAAGTTGTGTGGAAAGTACCCCTATCTAATGGCTTGGTCACCTAGGGTGCCCCTTTGGCACCTAAGTGGCTTGTAGCCTTGAAGAATGTTTTGATTTGTTAGTTGGTGGTTAGTTGTGGGCCACACTTTCTTAACTAGAGCTAGGATTTTGGCTCATGTCATAACAAATATTCATATCATGCTTATCCTAACTAGATGGTAAAATTGGGTAAATGTGGGAGGAGGCATTACAAGGTGGTATCAGATCTTCTAGGTTCAAACACTTGGACTAGATCGGATGATTGCATGTTGTTATGCATGCATGGTCATGCTTAAGTCATACATGAGCTCGTTGTATGAATTTTATGTCATCATGATGTTGTTGGTATGTCATTAGGCTAATATGTTGGCTACGATAGAGCAGGAGATGATGATTATCAAAGTGAGGTTGCAACAATAGACCTCGGGGTAAGAGAAAATCATCGTACATGTTTGTACGTTAAGTATGCATATATGTTGGTTAACAGTTGTTAAAATCATCATGGTCATATACATGTATGTTATTATAGTGTTGTTAACGTTACATGCATGATATATTCTAGTTGATCAGTGTGGTCATATGCACGTGTGTCAGATAGTCATAAATGGTATTAACTTGTTGTTATATGGGTTATAATCATACACATGATGATAATGGTCATTACATTTAAGATATTGATGTTATATATATCATGATAATTTGGATTGCCTTATATAGATGACCATGGTTATGATACTAAGGTATGAGTTGATATACTTGTGATATCATCTCATACTAACCTAGACTAACTTAAGAAAATGCGATAGCCTCCCATGACATACATTGAAGTACGAGTTTGATTATGTAGTATATTTTGTTTATATAACATGAATGCTTACAAGTTGTCAAAATGTTTGATTAATTAGATGATATGAGTAGGTGTCTATAAGATTGCATGAAGGAATACTTCTTTTTTTAAGATAGTTGTACTAACACAGCATGTGCTAAGATAATTGATATGTACTTGAGTGCAAGTGGGTGCTCGTTGTAGTATTATGAGTAATGAATTTGAGTGGACTATTGATTAGTACATGGTTGTTACTATTGGTAAAGGATCATTTCAAATTAATAGAGACAATGGATTGATCTTTGTAACATGTGACTAACATGTGTGAATAGTTGTAAGGAATCACACTTGGTATTAGCATAACAAGGTAACAATTTATTTTTCTATATATAACTAAGAAATGGGTGAAGTGGTAATAATAAGACTCAATTGTAGCAAGGAAAAAAGGTAAAAGGAAGGAATTGGGTGAGAATTCCATTGGATGTTTTTGAAAACCACATTTCCAAATCAATGAGTGTTTGGCATGAATAGAGGACGCATTCTTAACCTTGATTTTCTCTAACATTATGTGGATATCTGTTATATTCATGAACATGTATTTGAAAGGTATAATAGTTTGTTTCTAGTTAGGGCTAGATTCGTCAAGGAATTGGTGTCGCTTGTGGGATGATATATGTATTTGTTTAGTTATAGGTCAATGTGTTGGGTACAAAAAGGTAAATTCTTGTTGGTGTTAGATACTTCCAACATAAAGGGGATCTCCCCGATATAAGGTCCCAAATAAACCTCATGTTATTTGGTGTAGGAGTCCCATCCAAAATACAGCCCGACTGTCATTTTACTTAAATATATGCCTTGGCTTTAGCTGGCACCATGAGAGAGAAGAATAATTGTCTTTTCGAATGAGAAATCTATTATTCCTTGTGAATTTCAATTATCGATGTATCAAGGTTCTTTTGCTATGGAGGGGGGAAATAAGTGCGCCTCTAAGAGATAAGTAATAGTAATACCCCAATAGGGACATAAGTCAAACAGAAAGGCTCTTCTAACATTAGGTGAAATAGTTAACAAGGATGTGACAATCATTATAAACATGAAAACACATTTCCAACAAGGAGCACTAGAGTAACCGAAATTGTACAACTAATCCAATACTGATGAAAGAAAACATGAACCAAAAAATTCAAAGAATAGTCTTAGAAACATTCACAATCCATGTGTGTAAACGCGCTGACCTAGAAGGCGTCAATATTAAGTAAAAGTACGAAGATACATAAATGCAATGATCATCACTAGCTCCAATAGGGGAGTGTTAGAGCCACTACTTCCTCCGTAACAACACTAACTTTGTCTCTTTAAAGTCTTATGGGAGAAGCCAAGGTTAAAATTCCTTTGCATGAGGAATGATGATCTATTTATGACTTGAGGAATGAACTTTCACATCCTCATTACTCTTGACTTTCCAACTTTTAGTAACCTTTGGAGTTCCAAATGACTTTTGGAATTAGCTATGACTATTCAATTACATGTCTTTTGGACTTCTGTGAATCTTTAGTTCATACACAACTCTTGGACTTCCACTAATTTGTATTTTAAAATGATTACAATAATACATCATGACTTCCTCATCATCATGTGATGAGACATGACATGTGAGTATCTTTGATGATTGGGACTCATAGTGATTAATGACGTGGACTTTCTCCAGTGGTGAACTTTCTACCACTTGTGTCTTGTTTTCTTCATGAAGCTTGAATTCGTTGATGTCCTCACCCTCCAAAGGGTCTTTCATGTGATAGAGTATTTGAGGCGCCTTTACCATCAATATTGAAGTGTTTTATTAATTCTTGAGATGCTTCCATTGATTGTTCTCTTTGCCTACTCATCCTCATGAGTGCTTGCCATGATGTTTATGGAATACCTACACTACAATCACTACTGAAAAGCGACCATCATCCTGAAAATATCATATTCTACCATTGTTTATGCATATTTTCTATCTTTCTTTTTTAGTGCACACAAGAGGGATAAAAGGGGCTTCTTGGAGGATGGGTGAACACTAAAAGGATGAAGGATTGAAGGTGAAAGGCTTGAAGGATTTTCCATGTGCTCATAAACTCACACGAGGGAGACAGTAAAGAAAAGTTGCATGGTGAAAGTCCAAATGATTAAGGGGAAGGCTTTGAGCTTTCCAAGTATGGTGTGAGCTAAATGGAGAGAAAGAGGGCACATGATGCACTTTTGAAGGATGAAGGATGAGGCTTCATGTATTTAGAGTGTGCTCATGTGCCCACGAAAGCAAGGAAATCACATGGTGAAACTAAAAAGTTTGAAGGAGGAATATTTGTGACTTCTTGATGCACTCATGTGTTCGAGGAGGGTGAATTCCTTGACGTCGAAGGAGTTGATGGAATGAAGGAATTGCTAAGACGGAGGGGTGGATCAATAATTTAAGAAATCCTTAATTTTATTTTCTTATTGTGCTTATAGTTCCTTATTATTTTCTTTCATATGTGAAATCATTCATTCATGAAGTAGTAAATATTAAAACCTTTAGAACACATACTTAAACAACAATCTCATGATCAACATACATTTGACATAGTGTTTTCACGTGGAAACCTAGAGGGAAAAAACAAAAAAAATGTTTCTTGTTTTATGATGTAATTTAAGAACCAACTTAATTGCATTTGTTTGTTTGTGATCACCCACTCATTGTAGGCACCAAACCCCTTTGTTTAGCAAGCACCAACTTGCTAAGAGGCACCAACCCCTTTTGTTTAGCGCGCCCAAAATTTCCTAGAGGAACGAGCATCTTAAGTGTGCAAGCACCAACCTGTCACTACCATTGTTTTAGTATTTCATACAATTTTCATAATGAAAATAGAGGCATACACATTACAATTAAAATACCAACTTAATGGATTTTTGTAGATTCAACTTTTGCACTCTGATTTTTGAACACTTGTGGTAGTCTTCCTCTTGCTTCTCGTGGCAACAATTGCTCTGTGCTCTACTTTCTCTCCTCAAGTCTCTCCACTGTTTCACCATAGCACTACCCTTGCAACACCCTACTACAATTCACAACTTACTACTCTACTCATTTGAAAATATGCTCCCACACCCACATTAGCTCAATGGAGGTTCATAGTTTTGTTCCTGTGCTACTCTTGGCTTGATGTAGTCATTGTCATCATCAATTTTTCCCAAGCATGTATCCTAGGAATGGCACCCCATTCTTCTAGTAATTTACACAAACTCTAGTTTAGTTATTGCGTTAAACTCATAAGGATTGGCGATGATCCCTTCTTTGTCACACAACTAACTCTCCATGTTGTTTATTAACTCTTAGTCCTCCTTACATATTTCACAAAGGCTCCCCATAATTTTTTATGGTTCGCAGAGATCTACCTATACATCGTCATTCAGTCTCTATTTTGAATTTATTTATAATGTGTACACTAGAGATATTTAGCCATCAACCATCCAGTTTTGCATTAAAAACCACAATTGTTGATTCATACATCTTAATGGAAAAATGCAACATCATATCATAGCTTTTCGTCGTAGTGTTTTGTAGTGGTGTAACACCATGTAAGAGTCGATTTTCTACCTCCGATCAAGTCTAGCCCCTTTTTCATTAGAGCCCTCCTATATCTCCACCATAGGACTTGGTTCAGTGATCGAGCATCAACTATATCAGAGCCCCCTATATCGACATTTTTCATTCGTGGCCAATGTGCCAGCAACCACAAACCTATGATTGTTGACCTCCAATTTTTTAAGCTACTTTCTCTTAGTCCTTAATGCATACTTATCACCATAGGACTGAGGGCAGTGACTGGGGGATTTTCCTTAAGGTGTTATGTATTTCAGTGCTTTATTGAGGACCTTTGGTTCCCTTACAAAGACTTCACGACTATGTGCTATCCAAAATATCGTATCTCGGTGAAATGTCATTATGGCACATGAGCCAACCATTACAAACGTCTGATCATCGATTGTCAAAGTAACGTCATCTCATGCCACTTGGAATATTCTAACCAGTGACATGTGTCACTTAGATATGGCCCATTAGGCCATCAATAAACACAGAAACAATGTGCCACATGTCCCTCCATATTGTGACATAATGTTGATGCAAGTAGCCACGTGTCCCCTATCAGTACCAATCATAACCTACCGCTTGTCCTCAGCGGAGATCCTCTGATGCTAGCTTCTTTCCTTATCAGAGCCAATTGGATGCCTCCACCTTGTCTTCCTAGAGGAGAGAGAAAGGCCCTCACCTACTGTGGTTTTTCACCAATTATTTTACTTTTTGACCTCCCTAGCAATTTAACGAGGAATGCACAATCTCGACTTATCTCTTGATATTTCGATACCTCTGACTTCTGGGATCATTGATATACAATTATTTAAGGCCATTGATATGCGATTCATTGGGACCTCTGATTGTGGTTTGTCGGGACCTTTGATTGGTTGGGACTTCTAGTTGTGATTTGTGCAGACCTCAAATCTCTGATATTCCTCACTACATAAGGCTTGAATCATTGTGAACTTCAACATTTCATATCCCTCAAACCACAAGTCCATTTCTAGACTTCTGCATACCATTGGAAATATCTTCCATAGCACCTTCCAATGAAAGGAGTTTGATTAGCTACTAAGCCCATCTTCTTCCTAAAAATATATCTCCAAAGTATTTACCAAGATGGAATCACAACGAGTAAGGCATGAAGGCCCATCATCAGGCTGAGCTTTGTTTGAAATCAATACCAACACTTACACAACCAACCACCTTCATACCATCATATGTCCAACAATCTCCCCATTTGGCATTGATGGCAATACTACAGGCTCCCCCTCAACTTGGGATGGTCTTCTGTGATGCCAAATTTCTACCCCTTTAACATCATTAGCAAATAAAACTTCACTTGCACTCCCCCTGAACCAGTGGAGCCAATTGTAGCATGAGTTCCTCCTGCAGAGTAGCTTTCACCTCCTACCAAAATTAAGTCATTTGGAGTGAGGAGTCAAAACTCCTATTTGATGCCTGAGATACTCAAATGGTTCTCTTCAAAGTGCCTTGGTAAATATATCTACCAGTTACTCTTTAGTGGGCACATATACAAGCTTAACAGTATTTGCTGCAACTTGTTCCCTCAAGAAATGATACTTGATAGGAATGTGCTTGGTTTTTGAATGGGTGACTAGTTCTTTTGAGATGTTGATTTTACTATTGTTGTCACACATTCTTGGAATGGGATTAGGAAAATCTACTTGTATATCCTTTAAGGTTTTCCTCATCCATAGAATCTGTGTAGAACAAGTTGCATCAACAATATATTCTGCGTCAGTAGCCAATAGTGAGATGGAGCCCTACTTCTTGCTAACCCACAATACCAAGCAGTCACTCAAAAAGAAAGTTGTAGTAGAAGCACTCTTCTTGTTATCTAGACTTCTCACCCAATATGCATTTGTATATGCCTTCAAATTGAAGGCTTTACTCCTAGGATACCACAACCCATACTCTGTTATACCTTCAAGATATTTGAAAATCCTCTTAACAATAGTGACATGACTTTCTCATGGACAAACCTAGAATCTGGCCATAATTCCCACTAGTTGCATGATATTTGGCCTCAAAGCTGTTAGATAAAGTAATATTCCTATCATCGATATTTGTTCAGTCTCATCTACATGTGGCATTGCATATTCCTTATACAATTTACAACCTCTAGTCATGGGTGTGCTTACAAGTTTGTAGTCTTCCATTCAAAGTTTCTTCAAAGTTTCCTTGGGGTATTTGGATTGAGATATAGAAACTCCTCATGGGGATTGATTAATTTGCAAACCCAAGAAGAAGGACAACTCACCAATAATGGACATTTCAAACTTTTTTTTGCATACAGATTTCAAACTGATGCCCAAATACTTCAAATCGTTGCCAAATATGATGCCATCCACATACAAAACCTACAAAACCACTATTAGTAGATGATCATCTTCATATTTTACGTAAATATTTTTTTCAATTGATCCTTTCTTAAAACCTTGTTGTTGGAGATACTTATACAACCTTTCATACAAGGCTCTATGGGCCCATTTCAAACCATACAGAGCCTTCTTTAATTTGCATACAATCCCTTCATCAGAGTAGAGTAGAAAAACTTCAGGCTTCTGAATGTAAACCTCCTCTTCTATGTCTCCATTGAGAAAAGCAGACTTTACATCCATTTCATCAACTTTAATGTTCTTGTGAATAGAAGGAGGAAGGAAGATTCTTATGGCTTTTAGTCGAGCTACTAGTGCAAAGGTTTCTTTCAATTCTACCCCTTCTATCTGGGCATACCCCTTGCAAACCAACCAATATTTTTTCCTGATTACTTGACCTTTTTCATTTAGATTATTCTTGAAAACCCACTTGGTTCCAATAAAATTTTTCTCTTTTGGTCTTAGGACAAGTTGCCATGTGTCATTATTTTTAATTTTGTCTAGCTCTTCATTCATGGCTTTCACCCAGAACTTATGTTCACATGCTTGATAGATATTTTTCAGTACTATTTATGACAATAGAACCAAGTTTGCATGATATGTATTTTCCACAAATCTCATTCTGGTCTAGACGCTTTCTCATTGATCTCCAAGAATCTGACCCTCAAGGTGTTCCTTTTGCACATACCTGGAGGGTGTTTTTGGCCCTGAAGATGTGCTTTCTTCCTCACCTTCATTGTTTGAATTTGTTTGATTTAGATCTGCATCTTTCAACTCTTAAATCTCTTCATCATAGAAGTCCAAGTTACTATAGGAGGGTTTAGGTTGTGGGCCTACTTCATCAACCTCTACATTAAGGTAGTGCATGAGTCAAGCTTCCCAAGGTTCTTTTCATTTCTTTTAATGAAGCATTTGCTCCCAAACACCTTGAGGTGTTTAACTAATGTAGGTCTACCCTTCCATAATTCATATAAAGTTTTTTCACTTTTAGGCCTAAGATGAGTTATGTTCAAAAATTATTCTATTTCCTGAGATGCTTCTCCCTAGAAGTATTGAGCTACTCCTACTTCATCTAACATCTCCCTGGCCATTTCCAGGATTGTTCAGTTTTTCCTCTCCACAACGAGGGACCTTACTTCTTCAACACGACTGGTTTGTTTCTCAAAGGATGGGTGGAGTGATTCGACCCAGATACAGGGGACCTCAGCTAGGCTCCAGTGTGGATTCGCTTATACTCACTCCCCGTGGAATATTGGGAAGAAGAATCCTTGAAGGCGATAGGAAACACCCTAAGTGAGTTTGTCAAAACAACAGAGGAAACGAAAACAAGAAAATATACTTCTTACGCTAGAATATGTGTATACATGGATCTCAATCAGGCTCTTCCAGACGTGGTAAACATTTCCTACTTTGAAAATGAATGGTTACAAATTATTGACTATGAACGTCTGCCCTTTCGATGTCGAATATGTCATGCCCTCGAGCATTTGTTCAGGGACTGCCCTTTAACGCAGAAACCCTCCCCTGGATTGGATCCAGAAGCCTCTGAATGAAATGGATTCATCAAGGTTACGAATCGCCAGAGAACACATAAGAAGCATGTTCCAAAACCAAAGGTAGCGCAAACCAGCCAACCAGGGCCATCAACAAGCAATAGTTTTGGAGCCCTAGCTAACCAACCAGAAACACAAATGAATTTGCCAGAGCCAGAACCCATGAACGATGACAATCGAAAAAAAGGAAGACCCACAATGTCACAAGCAGATACTCAAGGTAAGGAAGCTTTGACCTCAAAAAAACAAAAAGAAATATTATGGAGTACTCAAGCTAGGCAACTGGAGAACCCAAACACAGATGCCGGCTCAGAAGAGGAACCAATGGAAGAACAAGATTATTCTCAATTTATGGAGGAAGAAATAGAAACAATAGACATTGGGGATCTGGACCCTCCTGGTCTTGAAAAGGCCTGTACCACAAATAACTTCGACAACTTCCAGTAGGATAGCTTAAGAACCTAGAAGAAGTTTTATCACGAGCACAGAGGCAGAAATCTCTGGGTATACAGAAAGGTGTCCCTTGGGATGGAAGATTCATTTCCAAAGATATCAAAAAGCGAGGAAGGAAAACCATTCTTCGGAGAAAAATCAAGGTTGGGCAAATCTTAGTGGAATCAGGCAGGTATGCTAAGCTAACTAAGTATTATCATCCTAAAAACAATCTTTCTCAATGAAGCTAATCTCTTGGAATATCAAAGGGCTCAATGGCCCCAGGAAAACTTGACTCCTCAAAAACATGTTAAAGCAAGAAAACCCTGAGGTTCTATTCTTGCAAGAGACAAAGTGTGATTCCAATGCACTTGATAGATTAGCTACTAAATTCTGGCCTGGAAGTCATAACATAGCAGTTGATGCAGATGGTGCCTCAGGAGGCCTAGCCATTATATGTGATTCTAGAGCCATGGTGCTCAACAACTTTCATGCACACAGGAACTTCCTTCAGGCAACTTTTCATATTTTAGGTACAAACCAACATGGACTTCTGACCAATGTCTATTTCCCACAGGAAACACATCGAAAAGCAGAGATCCTAAACTCCATCTTGGCTCTCAACCAGAACAGACCACTCCCACTTTGGATCACAGGAGTTGATTTCAACATGATCACAAGACTAGATGAAAGAAGAGGAGGCAGATGCAGAAGTTTTCAGGAAGGATCATTTTCGAAGGATTTCATCCAAAATAACTGGCTTATCGACCTCCTTTCTAATAATGGAGTTTTTACCTGGAAAAACAAACAAGCAGGAAGCCTGCAAATCGCATCCTGCTTGGATAGGTTTCTACTCTCCGATAATCCCATTCATCTTGGGGGTGATTTTGCGGCCTCCATCCTGATCTTCACTGGTTCTGATCACTGGCCCATCTCACTTCACTGGTCTCGACCGGGGAACAACATCCACAAGCCTTTCTGCTTTGAAGCCTTCTGGATGACCCATCCAAACTTTCACAAGCTAATTAACACAGAATGGAAAAGCTTCCATCCACGTCCAGGCTCCAAAATGTTCCAATTCCAACAAAAACTTAAGCACCTAAAAGGTAAGATCAAGCACTGGAATCGCACTTCATTCGGCAATATCTTTTAGGGGAAAGCAAACATCGAACTGGACATGAAGCGGATACAGCAAAAGATCATCACTCTCGGCAGATCAGAGGACCTAGCAGAACAAGAAAAAACCCTTGAATTGCAACTTGCAGAAAAGGAAAAGCAGGAAGAAACATTGTGGAGGCAAAAATAAAGAATCAAGTGGCTCAAAGATGGTGAGAAAAACACCAAATTCTTTCATAGCACCACAATCCAGCGCAGGATGCACAACAATATCACCCACATCCAAAATGAGCAAGGCACGAAAGTAGAAAAGCATTAAGATATAGAGGCTGAACTCCTAAATTATTTCAAGCACATACACAGAGAACCAAACATAGACCGATCTCAGGCCATTAAAAAATTACAAGCAATATCCCCAAACTCATTTTAGATGAGCATAATCAAATGCTCCTCAAGCCTGTTGATCTTCAAGAAGTGGAAATAACAGTGCGACAACTAAAAGCCGGCAAAGCCCCGGGACCGGATGGATTCACCTCTAACTTCTTCCACAACTTCTAGGACCTAATTAAGAATGAGGTTTGGCAGGTCGTGGAAGAGTCTCGCTCTCTCCGATGGATGTTTCCAGGGATAAATGCTACTTTCATAGCCCTGATACCCAAGGTGGAGAAGCCTTTCAGGCCGGACAAGTTCAGGCTGATAGCCCTCTGCAACATCATTTATAAGATTGTCTCAAAAATTACAGCCACCAGACTTAAGCTTCTGCTTCCACTTATTATCTCGCCTGAACAATCTGGATATGTTGAAGGAAGGCAGATCACGGACGAGATCATCCTTACTCATGAAATAATTCATTCCCTGAAGATCTCCAAGAAGCCAGCTATGCTACTCAAACTTGATCTCTCCAAAGCTTTTGACAGCCTAAGTTGGAAGTATATTGAAAAGACTCTTATAGCATTTGGTTTTGATGCCTTCTGGGTCTGTTAGATTATGAACCTCATATCACCCTCTTTCTTCTCTATTCTAATTAATGGCATACCGTCCGAGACCTTTCACCCTACCCAAGGTATTAGGCAAGGTGATCCCCTCTCCTCATTCTTGTTTATCATTATGGTGGAAGGTCTAGGGCGAAGTATTAAACATGCTCAACAAGTTTCCCGTCTCAAAGGACTCTCCTTTAACAACTCCCGTGTTTTCACCCATCAACAATTTGTGGATGACAATATGCTTTACGAGCACCCCTCAGTCCAAGAAGCCAGGCAACTTAAAACTCTATTAACGGACTTTTCAGATGCCTCCGGTGCCTCTATAAATCATTCCAAATCTCAAATCTTATTCTTCCATACTCCCTCTGTTATCCAGTCAGCCATCTTACGCATCCTAAGCTTCTCCTCTGCCAAACTCCCCTCCTCATATCTAGGATCCCCTCTCATAGCCTCTAGCTTAAAGCACTCCTCCTGGAGAACCCTCCTAGATAATCTGGAAGCGCAACTCTCCTCTTGGACTCATAGATCTCTTAACATGGCTAGCCATCTTATTCTGATTAAAGCTATCCTTCAAGCCATGCCCCTATACCTTTTTTCCATCCTTGCGGCTCCCAAATGGGTTCTCAAAGAACTCAAATCTCTCCAAAGAGTCTTTCTCTGGGGTAGCAGTGGACTTCAATGCAAATGGGCTCTTGTCAAATGGGAAACTGCTTGCCTTCCAAAGAAAGGAGGTGGCATTGGATTAAGGGACCCCACTCATAGCAATGTTGTCATGGGGACTTGAATCTGGTGGAAATGGCTTTCGGGCCCTCCCACTCCTTGGGCTCTATTATGGACAGCCAAATATGTAGGAAATTGTCCAAGGGAGGAACTCATCAGAATATCAGATACTTGTAATGGATCAATTATATGGAACTCAACAAAACAACACAAGAACCTCATTCAACAACACAACTTTTGGGAAGTGAAGAATGGTGATCATGCCAGATTTTGGGATGACTCTTGGCAACAGATGCCTAAACTCAGGCACCTTTTCCCACCTAATTTTCCCCCGGAGCAGGATCTGCACCCCCAATACACGATAAGGAATTTTTGGCGCAATACCTCCCAGCAAGACTATAGAGACTGGCTCAAGGTGACTTAGGTCATAGCTCAAGGGACAAGGAAAGACCAGCAAACTATGGATACAAAATTAACAAAAAGGAAAATATAGTACTCTGAGGAGAAAGACATTCTCAGATGGAGATACGAAGAAAGAGGAATTTATTCCACTAGAGAGGCATATAATATACTTGTAAAAGATCAAATAAGGCCCGATCCGCTATGGAGTAAAATATGGGATCCATCCATCTGGCCGAAAGTATCTATGTTTCTTTGGCTCCTCTGTCACAAGAGGATTCTCACATGGGATAATCTAAGAAAAAAAAATTTCAATGGCCCCTCCATATGCCTCAATTGCAGAAAAGAAGAGGAAACCATTGAACACCTAATGTATTACTTTCCATTGGCCTACAAGCTCTGGCAAAAAATAAATTTCCGTTGTCAAAAAGGAGGGGCTAATGGAGACATAACGGTTACAATACGCAACTGGGACCCCCACCCCTTTCAAAGAAAAATCTTGAATTTTCTCTGGAAGCTCATCCCAGGTTTTGTAACATGGGCCATATGAAAGGAGAGAAACGGTAGAATTTTCAAAAACCAATCCAAACCACTGGATGATATATGGAAAATCATAAATAAAAACATTGAAGAAAACTTATCTCTAAAAAACATGGTACCAAGAGGATCTCCCCACTCTCCCTCAGGAACAATCAATATGGAATAACTGGAACTTCCACAGAAAGCGAGAACAGCTGATCAAAGGAACAAAGCCTCCAAGAGATCCCTCAATGGTGAAATGGTCACCTCCCCCCAAAAACATGTTTAAACTCAATTTCGATGGGGCATCAAAGGGTAACCCAGGGAATTCTAGGTTTGGAGGGATCTTCAGAGATCATAAAGGAGCCAATATCATAACCTTCTTGGGCTCACAATGGTGGGACACCAACAACTCAGTTGAGTTAGAAGGTCTTTGGCAGGGGCTACTTCTAGCGCAAGATAGGAATATCTTCCCGCTCCTAATAGAGGGAGATTCTCAAATCATCATCCAAATGGTCTCAAGAAGTCTTCAGGGATCCCCGTCCTCCAAGATCAGTAACAGTTGGAGAATGGCTCAACGGCTATTGCATATTGAGCGTTGGTTTTGTTCCCACAAAGCGATCTCCTTCAACCACACTCGAAGAGATGGGAACAAAGTTGCAGACCTCTTGGCTAATATGGGAGTTTATAGTCGGCGACATCTACATGTCGGATCACTAGCAAATCTAATCTCTGAATCTCAGCTCCTCGACATCAATAATATTATGCAGAAGGAAATTCCTGAGATCAAAAACATTCTCCCGGATCTAGGTGGCATTATTGGTACCGCAAATCTCCATGCAGGAAGTTAATGCCCAGTACTGCCAGCTGCAAAGCAGCGTGGCCTCCCGAGATGTAACCTCATGCGAGCAAGGAATGAATATTAATGCGATATTGGGAGGAGGATTTGCATTTAAGTCCTGCGTTGATCAAGGCAATATGCCTCCTGTTATAATCATGCCGATCCATAGTTCACTCACCCAGCTTTGTGCTCTGCTGCGCGGCATTAGTACCATGTTTACGGGAGCTGTAGGTGATGGCTTAAATTTGGTGCATTGCCACAGGCTCAAAGCCATCTCTCTCAAGGGTAATTTCTCCCCTATTCTGGATTTTTGCTTTCTGTCTTTGTCTACTATCTTTGTGGTTGTCTATACGCTCAATCATACTGTGGTGTTGGTCGCTAGCTCTGTTGGGCATCCTTCTTGCCTCACCCGACTCTGTCCTGGTGGTCATCCTATCCATAACCCTTTTGAGGCCTACCTTCTTTCTGTTATCATGGTTCATTCTGGCAAGAGGCATCATTCTGGGGGGTGTCGTGACAACCATCTGCATCCTCCAGTTGGTCTTGGCATGGAAACAACGACGCAACCGTTCAATCCCTCCCCCGCCCATGAAGCTGGGCCTTCTCTTAGCTCTGGTCGGAAACCTAGGCCAAATAGTGCTTTTCAAACAATGCACTTCAAGTTTCAAAGTAATCTGCACAGGCCCCTGGTAACTGCCCACATCACTCTTATACTCTCGGAAGAGGAAAACCTTGTCTCCCCCTTGGCCTGCATCGCCCCCAATCCCTCTCCTGGCAGTGAGAATTCCTCGGACATTGACAACAAGGAAAATTGAGGAAGAGAGAAAGATGAACATGAGGCTTTTCTCAAAAATCTTACTCCTCTAGACGACACAGGACCTGCAGCTGAGGACAAAACTCATGGCGAAGCGGAACATTCCATAACTATCCCTGATAGCGATTTAAGCGGTAATGAAGGTTTAAAGGATGGCGACACTGCTCGGGATGAGAAGAAGGACAATGACCCAGCAAAAGAGAAGTAACGCCACTTGGGGCTGTCTCTTTTTGTTTCGGCTTCGGTCTCAGACTTATGGTCAGGTTTCTATGCAATTTTCCTACTGTATTTTGGCTCCCAGATGGTAATTTGATGACTCTGTATTTGCTGGGTTGCAATGTCTTTTGTGTCTCTGTGTTGGTTCAGTTCTCCTTCTGGGCGACGCATGGCTCTCTCTATGTGTGCTTTCTGGTCTCTTGCACTCTGTAACTGATTTCCCTAGCTTATGTCTGTAATGGGGCAGTTATGTTTTGTCGAGTGTTGTAACGCCTCGCTCATATGCAAAAATATTTTTCCTTTCTGTTAATATAAGTTAGTATTTGCAGAGAAAAAAAAAATATAAATACTCGTTGAATGTTTCTAACATAATTGGGTTGAGTTGCTTGTATAGTTGTTTCTAGGATAATCGGGGTCAAGTTGCTTGTTTTCTCATTTTCGCTGGAGATAATTTTTGTAATAGGATTGTTTTTGAATTTGTAAGTTGGTATAACTAGTTACGAAGAAATCTAGGTTTATGAATTTGCTTACGATTTATTAAAAACCAAAATACTATAATAATAATTTTTTAAATTAATAAATTTAAATTAGCAATATATGATATATAATTTTCTGAAATATTATTAGTGTAATTCTTTTAATATATTTAAAATAAAATTTTAAATGACATTTAAGTCATTTAAATTTTGTTTAAATTGATATTTTTAGAAAAGCATAAATGTGTAAACTTATTTATTATGACATTGATTTGTTATTAAACTATTTTTAGAACCCATTTCAAATCCTATGCATCTCTTGTTAAATGGGCCGTTTTAATCTACATATATCCACACTAAGATGACGTTTTATGAAAGTATTAAAGAATGTTATAGGCATAGTCATTAACAAATATGAAAGAATTTATTATAGGATATATTTAGTTGTTAAGATAAAAAATTGATAAAGTTGATTAAATTAGAATTTTATTTTAAATAAGTATTTTCTTTTTTGAGAGATGTTTTACAATTCAAGATGGTAATAATGTTGTAAACGTTATGCATGTGGTTTCACTAGATGAGCAATATCATACCATTATATTAGGAGACATATATTGAGCAAAAAATGACATAATATATTGAGTATATAAAAAGGGGTTAAAGATTGTTTATATTGGTAAGTATAAAAAATTCAGCGCAGATTAATGAAAAAATATAGAAAGGTATAAAAAAATGTTAATTAAAAAATTATTACCCACAACATCTAGTCAAAGTAGGGGTTTTTTAACATTGGAAAGGTGCACTGGGTTCATATGGATAGGAGTTAAATGATGTTATTTTTAGAGGTATTTTCTAATATGTAGTCAAATTAAAGATATTGTTTAATATAAAATGAATGCCCAATAACATTCTGCAATGTAATAATATATTAACTCAATCAAATTATTACTGGGTATAGTTAAATGTCAATGACTGTATAAGTGGCATGAGAAGCTGTGGATGATCTTATTTGTATGTTTGATGGTTTTTTCCTATCCCCACTGTGTATAACCCTGTAGCAGTGTAAATTGCAGTATTCTCCATTCCATTCTTTTAATTGATTTGGGTTTCACTCTGAGAGTGCACTGACTTTCACGAGAAGGCATTTATAGCCGGATGAAGTATTTAAACCAATAAAAAATTCTTGATGTGCATGCCAATAGCGGTACCAATAAAGAGGTTCATCCTTATGAATATTTCTGCATGTAGAAAATGATTTGTTATGGTAGGAAACATTTGACCTGGGTCATGAATTTTAGTGAGGAAAAGTAATACCGTAGAATAAGTATATAAGTGAAATATCCCCAAAAGAGAATTTGTGGTGGTGAGAAAATGGATTATTTTTTGGTGTAACCCAGCCCAAAGGTCTACACTTTACACTTTACACGCGGGAAGGAAAAGGTATACGTGGCAAATAAAAATCTTAACTGTGTTTGTCCACGGGATTTTTATGTAGGTTGGTAGATGGAGAGTTAATGCCTGCAGTAATTGTTCTGTACTACACCTCGAAACTGCTCCCGCTTACCCTTCGTGCCTTAACCCTTGTTCATTATGGCATTTTCTGGATTGTTCATTCGTTATTTCCGCTCTGAGGTTTTCTATTCTCGTCGAGGGTTTCTTGGTTCCTTTTGGTGGAATGCTGTCTACTCTGCTCTGTTGGTATGTTCAACTCTCTACGTGGGCAAAACTCGACCCCTCCTCTATTCAACCTGCTTGCAATTTTAATGGAAATGGTGTTTGGGTTTGATGGTTATTTGGCTCGGTTCCGTGGTTTAACCTCGGTGAGTATTTCTGTTCTTCCCTCCCACACATGCGCATATTCTTTGAGGTATTTTGTTCAGCACTTGTTGCTGGTTGTTATGCCTTGCTGTCTGTGTGTGTCTTCGTGGTTCTTGGTCGAGGTTTTGTAGCTATTTCCAGAAGTCACTGTGATTTTACTGTGTTTTCTTGGAACCTTGTTATCTCTGGTTCAAATCTAGTTGAGTATTATCCGCTTGTTGTTGGTTTGGACTCTCACAATGCGGCACTATATTTTCCTTCGAGCACAGGACTTTTTGGGCGTACGTTCTTCGTTCAGAACAGGTAAATACTCTTGTCCTTGTTTCAATCTTGCTCGGCTTCTCTTTTAGGAACTAACCCACTTTTGTTCCTCTGGTCTACAGTCACCCAAGTTCTTCAGGATGTCACACGGTTGTCTTCGGCTTCATACCCCCAGGTAATTTCACTGTATTGCTAATTCTCCATAGGCGTTCGCACTTCTTCTTGGAATTCCCCTCTTTGCTTTCGTTGTAATGCAAATGGTATAATGATTGCAAGTCGCTGTTGGCAATCTAGGTGTGCGTATCCTCCAAGGTTCACTTACATAGTTGCTTAGTCTTGGGTAGGCCTGAATCCCGAACGTCTGGTCGTAATTCGCTTAATATAATGGTTCTGTGAACTTGCTCAGGTATTTTGGTCGCTGTATGGATTCTAGTTTGGATGTATTTCTTTTTCTTACTCCTGTATTAAGTTTTACAAGAGATGGAAGTCGATTCTGGTTGGTCTTGTCAAACCCTAGTTCAGGGATTTCTGGGTTATGAAATTTTCCGACTATGCGTCGTATTTTACTTTATGTGTGGTAGCGGACTTTGAATTTCATGGGATTGTTCTGGATTTACAATAGTCACTATACTTTTATGGTCCTTCGACTTCCTAAAATGAAATTTTGGAAGGAAAGAAAATGCAGCGTTGTTACCTTTTTGTAATTGTACTCCGCTTCATTCTGTGGTTGCTCTTTATGATTTAGAACATTGGAATTGATCGACTCCTATACACAATTTCTTCCTCTTGAATTTCTGGATATTTATACACCTGGATTCTTGTTTGAAACAGTAAATTGACAGACATTAATTATCTGATAGTTTCTCAGGCTGTAACGAAAAGTTTCATTTAGGAAAACAGTAGGAAAGTTAACACAGATGGACAAATAGCTTCTTTGAATGCTTCTGACTATTTTTTCTCTTCCTTTACAATTCTACTGAACTCTCCTCTGTTACATTTGATTTGTTTATATCTCTCTCTTTTTAGTTGATCTTTACAGTTAATCAAACTGATATAGAATATCGTTACAGAAATACTATTTTTGTTAATAACTATAATCACTTGGCATTTCAAGACTTGGAGGAACAGTTGGTTCTTATTTCCCTAATTTAACGGACCATTCCTTAACTAATAACTAAGCTAAAGTAATTCTAACTGAAGTAAAAAAGAAATGTCTACATTCATTGACTTTGTAAAATAAACTAAAAGAAAAATTATTACAGTAAAAATTAAACAGTCCAATCGATCAATAGCCTTTGAACCTTTTTGGAATTTTGCCTAATTACGGTGAGCTGGATGCTCCTGCATCAGGCTCCCGGGGTGAAAAGAGATCATGACTCTGGTTCATGAGCTCCTAGACCAACGTTCCTGTTTGTCCAATTTGTCTGGCGTCAAGCCATGAGTTGTCCTCAATCGGACGGTTCTTCCACTTGACCAGGTACTGAAAATAATTTTTCCGCCAAGTACGTCTAACTACCTGAGTTTTGAGGATGCCTTTGATCTCAGGGGGTTGGACATAAGGCATCTGCGTTTTCCAAGTTTCTCTGTCTTCCTGGGTGTTCCGCGTGGATTGTCTGGGTCCATCTTTCTTTTCATCCATCAAATCGTCAGTGTACGAGAATAGATCTGCTACATTAAAGATAGGTGAAATGCCTATTCCGGGTGGCAGTTGTATTTCTAGGCATTTGCCGAAAAATTTCGCAAGATCTTACAAGGTCCTATGTTTTTGTATTTTAGTTTATTGTATGTACCCTTAGGGAAACGTTCCTTACGCAAGTGTACCAGGACTTCATCCCCCACCTCAAAATGAACTTCTCTTCTTTTTAGATCTGCATGTTTTTTATATTTTGAGCTGCTGTCCTATAATTTTGCTTTCACCTGTTCGTGTAAATCCCTCATTGCATTAGCAAAATCTTCTCCATCCGCGCTCCGTCGTTCCTGTAAACCAAGGTCCCGAAGTTCATGCACTCCACGAGGTTGCATGCCATATAGGATCTGAAAAGGACTGAGACCTGCGCTACGATTTGGCGAATCGTTGTAAGCAAACTTTGCTTACGCTAGCACTCGGTCCCACATCCGTGAATTTTCCCCAACTAAACTGTGTAACAGGTTTCCCAAACTCCTGTTCACAACCTCTGTCTGCCCATCGATTTGTGGGTGATAAGCAAAACTGTAGCTTAATTGGGTGTTCATTTTTTTCCATAAGGTATGCCAAAAATGTCTCGTGAACTTTACGTCCCTGTCTGATAGGATGGTTGTTGGTAACCCGTGTAACCTGACAATCTCATTAAAAAACAAGTGGGCCACGTGAGTGGCGTCACTAGTTTTCCAACAAGGTATCAAATGTGCCATTTTTGAGAAATGATCCACCACTACCATCACTGAATCATAACCTTTCTGCGTTTTTGGTAGTCCTAAAACAAAATCTAGACTAACAGAATCCCATGGTCTGCCTAGAACGGGTAATGGCGTATATAATCCTATGTTCTCGCTGTGTCCCTTTGCTAATTGACACACCTTACACTTAGTCACAAAACGTTGTACGTAGCGTCGCATTCTTGGCCAAAAATAGAAATGACTAAGTTGCTCCAAGGTATTATCTATACCGAAGTGTCCAGCCAAATCCCCACTGTGTTTTTTGCGAATAATATTCTCCCTCATGGAACAGTTGGGGATACACAGTTGTCCTCCCTTAAATAGAAATTTTCCTGTATATTGTAATCTAACCAAGGACTATTACTCCTTATCAATGGGTTTTGGCACGCCTCATAGGCTTCTCTGAAATCTGTGTCTGTTTTGTAAAGATCTCGTAAATGTTCAAAACCCAAAACTTGTACAGCACTCTCCTGCAAAAGTAGAGCTTTTCTACTTAATGCGTCGGCCACCTTGTTTGCTTGTCCACTAATATGTTTCAACACAAAATTAAAACTCTGTAAGTACTCCACCCATTTGTCATGCTTATGATTGAGTTTGTGTTGCTGCATTACATATTGCAATGCAGAGTTATCTGAAAACAACACGAATTCGTTCCCTAACAAATAATGCCTCCAGTGTCTTAAAGCATGTACCACTGCATAAAATTCTTTATCATATGAGGAGTACTTCTGCCTACTCTCATTCATCTTTTCGCTGAAAAATGCTACAGGCCTGTCCTCCTGACTGAGTACAGCCCCGATCGCTGTTCCGCTAGCATCACAACGTACCTGAAATAATTTCTGAAAATATGGTAGCATGAGAATCAGTATTTCTGTAATCTTTTTTTTCAACAGTTGAAAACTGTTTCCTGCTGCTTCTGTCCATCGAAAAGGTTGGCTAGCCTTTTTGATGGTCTCTAACATAGGAGCACAAATTCCGCTAAAATTCTTAATAAACTTTCTATAGAAACTTGCCAATCCATGGAAACTACGTACCTCAAACAAATTTTTCGGTGAAGGCCAATTTACTATTGTTGTTACCCTTTCTGGATCCATTTTTAATTCGTTTTCTGCTATCACAAATCCCAAATAAATTAATTCTCTTTGGAGAAATGTACACTTCTTCAAATTTATTAGTAACTTGTTCTGTTGTAGCTTTTCCAACACTTTGTGCAAATGCCAGAAGTGTTCCTCTTTCATGTTGCTGAAAATAAGGATGTCATCTAAATAAACGATTACAAATTTCCCAATATACTCCTTCAACATCTCATTCATGAGTCTCACGAATGTGCTGGGTGCATTTCTCAACCCGAATGGCATGACCAGCCATTCATATAATCCCTCATTTGTTTTAAAAGTCGTTTTCCACTCATCTCCTTCTCGTATCCGAATCTAGTGATATCCGCTTTTTAATTCTATTTTAGAGAAGTAAGCTGCCCCACTTAAACAATCCATCATATCATCCATACCCAGTAATGGAAATCTGTACTGGATGGTGATTTTATTGATGGCCTTGGAATCGGTGCACATGCGCCACTCTCCTCCCTTCTTGGGGGCGAGGACTGTTGGCACAGCACATGGGCTCAAGCTTTCCCTTATTAAACCTTTATCCAACAGTTCTTGCACCTGTTTTCTGATTTCCTCATTATCCTTGGGGCTCATTCGATAGGCTGCTTTATTTGGTAAGCTGGCTCCGGGTATAAAGTCAATATGGTGACTGATACTCCGCTTGGGGGGCAACTTGTCGGGCAAGTCATCCACTACTATATCTATAAATTCTTCCAAAATTCGTTGTATTTCCACGGGTAAATCAATTATCTCTGTATGTAGGAGAATTGTCCTTGTTTTTTTTACTACAGCATAACTTATTTCACTGTTCTCAACCTGTTTTAAAAATTGTTTTCCGCTCATTAGCAATGCTTTGGTTTCATTTGCTTCAACTGTTTCCTTCTCTTCTCTGATAGGCACAAGGCTATGCCTGACCCCATCTTTCTCGAATTTATAACAGTTCATCACTCCATCGTGTGTCACCTTCCTATCATATTCCCAAGGCCTGCCCAATAATATGTGACATACGTCCATCGGCATGATGTCACAAATAAGTTTATCCTTATATTGACCTATTTGAAATTCAACCTCACTTTGCTCGTCCACCAGTAACTGGTGCCCCTTTTGTAACCATGAAACTCTATACGAACTGGGGTGTTTTAAACACTCCAGCCCCAACTTTTCCACCATTTCTAAGGATACCAAATTGTCCGTACTTCCACTGTCGATTATCATCTTAGAACACTTACCCTGTGATTTGCAAATTGTCCTGAACAGAGCTTTCCATTGCGTCTGTTCGACATTCTCATCAACTGGTTTCAATAGTACCTTATGCAACACTAAAGCTTCTCCCGTTTCTGGGGCATTCTCTGCCTCTTGAGGGGGTGGTACTGTTTCCTCCAGTTGCGCCACATACGCGCCTCGCTGTCCAGCTGACTCTGTTTCTGGGCACTCAAACGAATGGTGCCCCCACTTGTGGCATCTATAGCATTGATAACCAGTTCCCCTTCCTCGGCCATTTCCTCTGCCGCGTTGGAACGATCTGCCACCTCTCGTTCCGTCTCCTTTTTCTACTATTCCCGAAGTCCTCGAACTGCTGGCTTCCTCGCTATTGCTGGCAGTCTGGCTCCTGCCATAGGACTGGCCTCTCCCTCTGGTAGACCCTCGTCCTCTCCGGGCATTCTGTCTTTGGTTAATTTTCTCCTCTACTTTAATTGCGTTCTGGTATGCCTCCTCGGTATTATTTGGAGACAAAATACTTATTTCATCCAAAATATCCATCCTCAGTCCATTAACATATCTGGCTGTCCTTTCTGCCGTATCTTCTGTATATCCGGCTCGCAAATTCACTCGGTAGAATTCCTCTGTGTACTCCTTCATAGTCAGTCCCCTCTGTCTCATGTTCTGTACCTGTCTATTTAATGTGATTTGATAATCACTTGGCAGAACTCCGCCTTTCAATTTAGCTGCCATCCTTGTCCAAGCTTTAATCAGTGTTTTTTTCAACCTCTTCCTCTCATTCTAGACACTATCCCACCACAAAGCTGCGTGTCCTTTCAGCTCTCTTGCTGCAAATTTGACTCTACGGTCTTCACTAACTTCCTCGCATTCAAAATATTTTTCCATCTCACTAATCCAATCTAACACAACATCAATAGACAAACTACCATCGTATGCCGGGAGTTTTGGTTTTGGTCTGCTGTTCGATAATAAGACAGACTTCAGTAATTTGACTTCTGTTGATTCACCTTCAGGTCCATCTACTGCCACTTCTACTTCTTCTTCACTCACATCGCCCATTTATGGATCTCTTCGCCTGCCTGCCGCTACTGCTTCCAAACGAGTAGTAAGAACTCCGAGCTCTTCTCGTAATGCCTCATCTGCCATTCTACGAGCACCTCGGCCTCGTCCTCGTCTACCTACATCCATTTTTTTTTCAAATCTCTTTAACTCAATGCTTTGATACCACTCTGGTGTAACCCAACCCAAAGGTCTACACTTTACACTTTACACATGGGAAGGAAAAGGTATACGTGGCAAATAAAAATCTTAACTGTGTTTTTCCGCGGGATTTTTATGTAGGTTGGTAGCTGGAGAGTTAACGCGTGCAGTAATTGTTCTGTACTCTGCCTTGAAACTGCTCTCGATTTACCTTCGCGCCTTAACCCTTGTTCATTATGGCATTTTCTGGATTGTTCATTCGTTATTTCCGCTCTGAGGTTTTCTGTTCTAGTCGAGGGTTTCTTGGTTCGTTTTGGTGGAATGCTGTCTTCTCTGCACTGTTGGTATGTTCAACTCTCTGCGTGGGCAAAACTCGGCCCCTCCTCTATTCGACCTGCTTGCAATTTTAATGGAAATGGCGTCTGGGTTTGATGGTTATTCGGCTCCGTTCCGTGGTTTAACCTCGGTGAGTATTTCTGTTCTTCCCTCCCACACATCCGCATATTCTTTGAGGTATTTTGTTCAGCACTTGTTGCCAGTTGTTATGCCTTGTTGTCTGTGTGTGTCTTCATGGTTCTTGGTCGAGGTTTTGTAGCCGTTTCCGGAAGTCACTGTGATTTTACTGCGTTTTCTTGGAACCTTGTTATCTCTGGCTCGAATCTAGTTGAGTGTTATCCGCTTGCTGTTGGTTTGGACTCTCACAATGTGGCACTGTATTTGCCTTCGAGCACAGGAATTTTCGGGTGCACGTTCTTCGCTCGGAACAGGTAAATACTCCTGTCATTGTTTCAATCTTGCTCGGATTCTCTTTCAGGAACTAACCCACTTTTGTTCCTTTGGTCTACAGTCGCCCAAGTTCTTTAGGATGTCACACGGTTGTCTTCGGCTTCGCTCTCCCAGGTAATTTCACTATATTGCTAATTCTGCACAGGCGTTCGCACTTCTTCTTGGAATTCCCCTCTTTGCTTTCGTTGTAATGCAAATGGTTTAATGATTGCAGGTCGCTATTGGCAACCTGGGCGTGCGTATCCTCCAGGGTTCACTTACACAGCCGCTTATTCTTGGGTAGGCCTGAATCCTGAACGTCTGGTCATAGTTTGCTTAATATAATGGTTCTGTGAACTTGCTCAGGTCTTTCGGTCGCTGTATGGATTCTAGTTTGACTGTATTTCTTTTGGTTACTCCTGTATTAAGTTTTACAAGAGATGGAAGTCGATTCTGGTTGGTCTTGTCAAACCCTAGTTCAGGTTTTTTTGGGTTATGAAATCTTCCGACTATGCATCGTATTTTACTCTATATGTGGTAGCGGACTTTGATTTTCATGGGATTGTTCTGGCTTTACAATAGTCACTATATTTTTATGGTCCTTCAACTTTCTAAAATGAAATTTTGAAAGGAAAGAAAATGTAGCGTTGTTACCTTTTTGTAATTGTACTCCGCTTCGTTCTGTGGTTGCTCTTTATGATTTAGAACATTGGAATTGATCGACTCCTGTACGCAATTTCTTCCTCTTGGATTTCTGGAGATTTATACGCCTGGATTCTTGTTTGAAACAATAAATTGACAGACATTAATTATCTGATAGTTTCTCAGGCTGTAAAGAAAAGTTTCATTTAGGCAAACAGTAGGAAAGTTAACACAGATGGACAAATAGCTTCTTTGAATGCTTCTGACTATTTTTTCTCTTCCTTTATAATTCAACTGAACTCTCCTTTGTTACATTTGATTTGTTTATATCTCTCTCTTTTCAGTTCATCTTTACAGTTAATCAAATTGATATAGAATATCGTTACAGAAATATTGTTTTTGTTAATAACTATAATCACTTGGCATTTCAAGACTTGGAGGAACAGTTGGTTCTTATTTCCCTAATTTAACGGACCATTCCTTAACTAATAACTGAGCTACAATAATTCTAACTGAAGTAAAAAAGAAATGTCTAAATTCACTGACTTTGTAAAATAAACTAAAAGAAAAATTATTACAGTAGAAATTAAACAGTCCAATCGATAAATAGCCTTTGAACCTGGTAGGAATTTTGCCCAATTACGGTGAGCTGGATGCTCCTGCATCATTTTTTAAATATGTTGAAGACTTGTTGTAGATTAGTATAATCTGGTTACAAATCACTATAGTTTTGTTGCGAATGCTACGAAAGAATTGTATAGAATATTTCTTTATATAATGATAACTAAGAATCAGGTATTCCTAATTTTTAGTGGGTGGAAGCAATAAATTAAAGCAATTGCACGTACAGAATTTCACAAAAGCCGAGTTCAGAAATTTAGAGAGAGAAAATGATCGAAAGGTTGGTTGCATCACTACTGGGTTGCTAAAGATGAGTATCATATATATATTTAAGAAATTGCAAAAGAAACGGAATACTCATAGAGAATAGTTGCTTATAAATTGAGATTTGTTAATCAAATAGTTGAATAGTTGCTTATAAATTGAGATTTGTTAATCAAATAGTTGTTATTTTTGGTGGGTAGAGGAATTAAATTAAGATAAACAAGCCCACCAAAAATCTCTTTAATATTGATTATTATTTGTGTGGAATGGAAAAGTTTAAAGTATCCTGCAGAAAGAGAAGCATCATTACAGCTGGGTTAATATGGAAGTATTGGGTTGCATAAAAGCATGCAACATATTCAATTTGGGGGACATGTTTCTCCACAGAATTTTACGTATGATGTTCTATTAGACTGTTCTAATGCTTATACACATGATTCACATTCATAGTGTTTTCTGTTGCATTTATTAGAATTTAAGTGTATCAAGATTGACATTAGCAACTTTATTTTGTATCTAATGTTAAATAGAAACTCAATTTGGAAATTGCTATAAATCCATGTATTGCAAGTGAAAGAATGAACTACCAAAAACATGTAAAGAAGAACGTTCTAAAGGAGTTACTTATTAGCTTGAGAAATATCAGGCCTAAGATTCTTAAGGGAAGTGGAAATTAGCAGATGAAATCTAGATTAATGGAAGCCCCAAAGTAGAACAGGAGAATATCATTAGTGTTGCTTGTAGTATTGAAAGAGGAATTATGATTTTAATTATGAGCAACGGATTTTTATAGACACGTTTACAAGATCCATTATTCTACGTGTTACAGGTTAATTTAACTATCTACAATATATTTGTTGGCTAGTTCAAATGACGATTTTAATCCTTTGAAGACATAGATGAGAATTTGGTGATAGCTATGAGTGTAGATTTGATTCTCTACGTGGTTTGAACATTTCATGAAATATATTATGCATCCAATATGCTAAACATTACTAAATGTAATTTGGGATGAATTTGCAGAAGAATGTGATCACCCGCATATCCAAAGTTGATGGTAGTTAAAAAGGTTCATGGAAACGATTCTCGTTGGAAATTGGTTGTAACCAATTTAGATTCTTTAAATACTCTAGTGGGTTTCATTAGGAATTTATTATCTCTAGTTTCTAGTTTCAAGCAAGTTCATATATAAAAGGGAGTTTATCATCCATTTTATTGGGATGAATCTTATAGTATAACTGTGGGATATGATGAAATAAATTATATCTTCTAAGTTATCATTTTCATTTATCCAGTAGTTTTATTTCATTTATGGTAGATTAGGGATATGTTAATTAACATTATATTCTATTTATTTAACTAATTTATGTTTATATTTATTTAGTTTTCTCATGTTATATATTAGCACTAGAATTTTGTTCTATCATAGCATGGGCGCCTTATTGGAGAATAGAGATTAATTTGATTTGATTTATGTATCTCCACATGTGTTTTAATTAGTATGTGTGTTTGAATTCAAAGATTAGTTTTATTTTCAAGACTTTCCAACCATGGCGATATTGATTCATGGACAAAGGAAGTGTCTAAATTATGCAAAGAGATTACCTAGTCACAATTGGATCCAAATAGTGTGATTAGCATTCAAGAACATGATCATCTACAAGAGTGATTGAGATAGATTTTGTTTTCTCACAATGTCATTTCAATTTGTACAATAATGATGAAATTTTGTTTTCATAGAAGCATATTAAAAAAACTAATGCAAAATAAGAATCTAGAACTTACATATACTATGCAAATAATTACGTAAACATGTAGACCGTAAGTTGACAATTACTGTATGGAATGATTACTCACCAATTTAATTAGTTAGCCTTAATAAGCATCATTATTTTTCTTCCACAATATAATGTGCTATATTCTAAAATACATGCATTGCCAACAATTCTAAATCATGACCTCTCTATGTCTAATGTAGGTACAAAATAAATTCCATGGTTATATCTTTCCATGGATTTTTCCTATATGTAAGGGAGTATATAACGCAATGTTTAGACTTCTTCCCTTAACAAATTGAAACATTTCAAAAAATAAAAATAAAAATGGGCATATTAATTGATATTATTCCATGTTAAAACTACATTAAAACAAGGGGATTAGTTTCTAAGGAGATAATGATGACACTCCTATTACTGTTCATTGTCTAGGTTATCTAGTTTTTCTTTGCACTAGGGTGCTAGATTTTGTTGTAACAAGTAAAAAATACATTTCATTTATGAATTCCTTGGTTTTGTCTACCCCAAAATACCCACATAAACCTACACAATATATCTATAGAATGAGCTTCAGTCGTAAATAAATCCATGGAATACAGAATTTCTGATGCCTAAACAAGAATCCCTCTTGCATGTGGAAATCCAAATATGGTGCAATATTCTATTCCATGGTTGTTTGGATGCTTTTGATGCCTCTACACAATTTGTATCTTATACAAACAACTATTTCATTCTCTCTAATCTAACAACTTCAACATGCATGATATTTAGAAACATTGCTCCCTTGATAAATGCATCAACAACCATATTATATTTTCAAATTATATGATTAAAAATAATGAGTAATTCTGTAAAAATTCCACCCATTTCAAATGTTTTTTATTCATCCGACCTTGACAATTTATGCATTTTAATTCCTTTTGATAGATAAACAACAAAAATTCATTTGGTCGAAAATATTGTCTCGATTTCTTCAAGGCTGCAACGATGGCATAGAATCCTAATCATAAACATAATACATTTTTTAAACATCATTCAACTTCTCACTAAATAATCTGAGTAGCTTACCATCTTGAATCCAGACCACTCCAATATTTGAATCACTTACATCACAATCCACTTGAAATGTTTTACGGAAACCTAGGAGTGTCAACATCAATTGTTCCATTTCCTTCTTCTTCAACTTTTCAAAGGTGTTTTCTCTAACTCTTGTCCACTAGAAACATCCATTCTTAATAAACTCAATGAATAGTACAAAAATCCCACTAATGTTTCTAATAAAATTTTAGTAAAAAAATCCAAACTATAAAAAATGCTTAAATCATGAATCGCAGAAGAATTCCATATGAGAAAAACTCTTATTTTACTATTTTAACTGTTATTTTATTAATTTTTCTTAGGAGACCACTTTAGTCTGAAATTTGCTTTAATGACCTCATTCATCAATCTCATAAAATTACTAGGTGCGTTGGTTAATAGAAATGGCATAACTAGTTATTCGAATAGTCCATCCATTCTCTTCTAACATTATATTTAGCTTAATCATTACCTTCCTTTATGTGAATATATGATATCCACTCATGAAATATATATTTGAAAAGTACTTTTGTCCACTCAAGAAATCCATGAGGTTGTCCATTCGTGGTAAGGGAAATCAAATACTTGATAGTAATTGATGAGCCTTTGAACTTCTTTTCTAGTTTGTCAAAAATAAAACCAAAAGCCTATGAATTTAAACGTCAACTAGGGTTTTGTACGGAACTTGCAAGTAACTGTTCATTGTATATGTAGATCACCCTTTTTACTTTCATTGGTTGGTTTAGTAGTTGTAATATCAATTATTTATTTTACATATAAAGTATAGGTAGTTCACAAACTTGGAAATATTTTACCAATTCAAAAGTAAAGTGACTAAAGGTACTTGCTCGAAAGTAAATATATGTGTGGGGAATTAAACACACTTGTAGGAAAGTAAACATGTTTCTGGGAAAGTAAACACGCTTGCAAGAAATTAAATAATTTTTCAAGAACGTAATCATGCTTGTAAGAAATAAATCACACGGGAGGAAACATAAAAAATATTCATTAAAAATAGGGGTTATTTTTATTAAAATATCTATTTTGGAGGAGTTTTCAAAAAAAAAATTTAGGATGTCTTTTTCATTATCTACTATGATTAGAGGTGTTCGTTAATATCCCACTAAACTAGGAATTATAACGTTGGTTAACTAAGTGGATAACTTGTCGTTATACCATGCGAGACATAATTATCCTCTAGAGATATTTTCATATCTTGGGTCAAGTTCTACCACTAGGAATATTTTTGAGGAAGCATATTCCACATCCTAACTATACTTAACATTTTCCATTCTCTTTATTTCACTAAATTCAATCCATAAAAATTAATTACTTTTCATGCTTGAATTGTCAGTTGTCATCGCAAAGGTATAAGTAAGAAAGTTTAAATAAAATATCCCAAAAAGGCTAGAGCTGGAGAGATAACCAAAATGTTAAAATCTGAAAGTAATAAACGTTAAGATATGCCACCTTGCTATGAGATCAAGGCTATTTCCGTAGGCTTTTCTATGAGTAACTAAATAAAAAAGGACATGATCAATGAAATAAATAAAGTGAACAAATAAAGAAAATGGAAAATAAAATGGGTAGTAAGAAACAATGTCAGACAAGGTTAACTCAAAACTTAAGTTCCCACTTAAATGGTTCTACATAAAATGATTCTCTTCAAAACTATTAGAACAAGTTCAAATACCTATCCATAATCTTAAATGATTTTGAGGGCCATCACTTCAGGTCTTATATTTCCCATTCCACGAGTTACTCATCATATTTATTACCTTTCACTCAGTGACTAAAGAAATTATCCTAATCCTAGGATTTGTCACATGTATAGGTGTTAAGGTTTTCTCCCCATGATAAAACTTACAAAAATTATACTAATCAAAGTATGCTATATTGTGTTACAAGAAATCACTATGTGTGCATCACCTAATGGCTTTCATATTGATTCCTACTAATATAAGTGATTCCCTTGTGTTTTGATCTACTTATTGTACCCCAATATCTGTGAAACTACATTAGATATTTTACATGCCTTAGGATTTACGTATTTTTATATAGCCATATCTAATGACAGTGGCATCCATTATTTTTACTGAGTTATGGGTAATTAATTGAGATGTGTCACAACATTCGAATTTTCACTAGTGCATTATGTAGTGATATGGATGCCATATCATCACAACTACCACATAAATCACCCTACGAGTGAACTATTGGCAGTTTTAATCCTTCACCCACATGTAGGACTTGATTTCTCCCACATGGACCACACATGGGAGCTTCGTTGAAGTAGTTGATGGTTGTTCCATTTTTTCATAGGCGGTTACAATGGCTGAGGTGGCTATGAAAATAGTTATCACTCATTACAAAATTCTATTGACAAGTGCCTAGATTTTGGGCACCACATATGCTACTTTTCATTAGATCCTTACATTGTGTGTCCCACATGCATTGCATGATATAGCCATTCATTGGATGTCCTTTTTCTTAGAGATTTCTTTCACTAATAGCATGGGTTTGGTGATAGGAAAACCATTTCTCCTTATCATTTTGTTCACCATGCATCATAAATTTGACTGACCATTGGAATCATTCAATAAGGGCTTGCTTGTCTTCGTTCCCCCTTTGACCACCTGTGAAATTTTAATGCATTATTCACAATTTTGTGAAATGATAGCTTGTATTTGAAGATTGTTTGGGGGGTTTTATAAGAAAATACAGTATTTATTTAGGGATTTGACGTTAGTTAATGGTTTTATCTCACGGTTTGTGTTAGAACATTATATTGACTTATTATATTAAGAAGGATATTTATCTATATAAGGAGGGGATCTCCTCACTTTTCATTTGTTCGAGACTATTGAAATAGATTTTCCTATCGTTCCTATATGAGTATCTATTTTCTTTAGCTGTGTTTGAGGGTATTATTTCACAAGACTGGTTGTTTATTTTCTTAGATATGCCTCTACTAAGAAGGAAACTGAGGTATAGGTTTTCCTTCCCAATTCCTTATGCCCATTTAATAGGTTTTATTGTTGCATTGAGTGTGGTCATCTTAGGATTATTTTTCCTTTCTTTAGACCAAGGTTCGAGCTCACTTTGTAGTACTTGAGAGAGAACGAATTCAAATAGTCTAGAAAACTCTTGAATAGAAATCCTCCTTAGTTCCTCAATATGGACAGAGTAGAAAAGAAATCACACTAAAAAATACTTAGCAACCCCATAGGCCATCCACAAACACTAACCTACTTGTAAGGTTTTTTCAACCAAAAACTATTTTTTTATCAAATCATTATTTATAAGCTATTTTATTTTATTTTTAAAATATAAAAATTTCATTGTTATGATCTAAGAATAGATTGTTATCTGAGTATTGACATTAATTTAACACATCTAAATAAATTTCGACTATTATTCTGTTGTTCTTGTTGGAATATAATCCTAACATCTAAATTTAATTTTTAGCCCAAGTATCATTGACTTAGCCACATGTACTAAAAATCATGTTCACAATTGGTTTTTGGTAAACTAGTTTGGTGGACCAACATTCCCTTGTTTTTTGCCTTTAAAGGCTTAATATTATGGAAATATTGGTCCAACCACTTTCCTAAACCATTTAGAAATCTAAGTGAATGTTCAAACCTAACCACACCTCATCCACTTGAGTTATTTGAGGATTGGCGCCCACATGAAGATTTCCCTTTAAATCAAGGGATTTGGTCCCCTGGACCACTTTAGCATGTTTTAAAGATTCCTTCCTTGGGAAATGTGCCCCTCCTCATGCTTTCCTCATGGCAGATAGTTGCCATAGGTTTTCTTGAGTCATTTTTGCTATTTTAGGCCCCCCTTTAGCTTTTCTTAGCCTTTTCTAGTTTTTTACTAGTTTTTTTCCTAGTTTTCTAGATTCGACAATTTCTATATAACCACCTCCCTTGGGGTCAGAGGTTTGGTTTCTCATGTATTACTATTGTTAATTAATTTTGATACATTTATTTTATGGAGAAAATTATTTCTCTCCTCCCTTGAATATCAACAAATTACTTATGTTTAGTTTAACTAGAATTCTAGATCTATCAGAGTTTCTGTAGGAATTCTACATGGTATCAGAGCTAGTTCAGATCTAGTGGATTGTACAAAATTTTATTTGTAGGTATAGATAATCAAGAGGCACATCAAGAAACAATGTATCATCTCTCTCAGCCCATAAAACTTGTTCTAAATCCTTTCAATTACTTTGAATGGAAGACAAATATTAGTCTGCTCCTTCAAAGCAAAGGGCTTTATAAGGTAACAATGGGAACAGAGACTGAACCAACTTTTGTAGCAGAGAAGATAAAGTATTTCGATAAATTAGATGAAGAAATTGGGCTAATATGCCTATCAATTTCCAGATAACTCCTCTTTCATGTCAGTGGAGCCACTACACCCTACGCAGTCTAGACCACATTGGAAGGACTATTCAGCAAGCAGGATGAAACGAGAGTGAATTGACTGGAGAATGAACTTATATCCCTCAATCCAATTCATTTCATCAACCTGCAAGAATACTTCACCAATTTCAAATCCATCCTCATTGAACTTGATCCATGTGGAGTCAAGAAAGAGGAAGATCAAATCATCCTTTCAATTCTCTTGAAATTAGGCCCTGAATATTCCGTATTTGTATCATCTTTTCAAGCATCTAAATTGACTCAGGAAAAATGGAAAATGCCTCCATTGGATGACATCATTGCAGCATTGACTTAAGAGAAAGCTAAGTTATTCCAAATGGGTGCCATCAGCATTCAAACAACCAAGCACTTGCAGCTACTGATGCTCCAAAGAGCAGGGGAAGAGGAAAGCAAAAAGGGAAGGATAAATCTAATGAATCGAAGAATGATGCAGAAGCATTCAACCCAAGAGAAAATTATTGTAATTAAGTAGACATAAGGGGGTAATTTGTTTTATGGAAATGAGTTTCCTAAGTCTCAAGTTAATGTAATACTTAGGATTTTAAGTGATTAAATTAGATAATGTGAGATGTTTGTAAATGCTCTGAAATAAATGAGAACATGAGTGGACAATAATGAAAAAAGTGTCTAAAGTCAATTAGGACTCTTTAAGTAGTTCCATGATTCGAGGAACTAAGGAAAGCTTTTAGGAATTAACTGAAATAGAAGTGGACAGAGGACATTTAGGAGTCAGTTCAGTAGATTTAGGACTTGAACCAGAATTAGTTCAACATAACTTTCTGGGATAAATGTAAGTCTATGGGCAGAGCTCAAGAGAAGTAGGCCACGATATTGAAGAACAGGCTTGTGCGAGACGCAAAGGCCCATATATGATATTGACTATTTATATATATATATGTGTGTGTGTGTGTGTGTGTGTGTGTGTGTGTGTGTGTGTGTGTGTGTGTTTATTCTTGACTTTGTCAGTGTGTTGAAGAGTATTTCATGAATGAATTACTTTTGAATTCGTAGGCATTGTAATAGGTTGCAGGTAGAATTTTGAAGGACGTAGAGGAACATAATGATTCAGAGGAATCATGGATGGATCCTTGAATCCAATTGAGGAAACAGAGGGAAGTTCTTGGATGAAACAACAAAGTGAGGTTTCACAGAAGAGTAAAGCTCAGAGGTAGTTGAGCAGCAGAAGAAAAAGGCAGAGCTTAAAGAAATACGCAGAGGAGAGAATGATTCAGACGATCATAATGGATCATTGAGTCCATTAGAGGGATTAATGCCAAAGCTCGGGTGGAATCGCATAGTAAAACAACAGAAAGGTCGAAACCTTTGAAGAAGATAAAAAACCACAAAGGAACTAAAGATTTAGCGTAAAAACTAAGTAAAAAGGAGGAGAAAAAGAGTAATGTATGGTTACATAACAGCCGTTGGATCTTATAGATCAATGCTCTAGATAATGTCACATGAGGTAGAGTTAAAATATCACATCGGTGAACTTTAAAGGAAGAAGGTAGTTTTGTAACAGTGAGAGTGGATTTCAGGCATCCTCAAAAGTGTAACTGGTATTGATAGACGAGCACCGATTCCACTCATTAAATTATATGTGGGAGTGAGAGGAGAGAGGAAACCACTTTATCAGGTGTTTAATCCTCGCGCTTGTAATCTAGCCGATATCAATGACAGTTGTCAAATCTGTTGGGTGTAGATCGATAGTGGAGAATATGTGCACACGTTTAAATGGTCGGAAATAAAGTTTAATGGATCGGAGGACAAAAAAGACAATCAAGATTTGATTAGAGATCGGGCTTATCAGAGTTCAGAGGAGCAGTGTTGTGGAGCGACTAAAGGTGCATACCCGACGGCGTTATAACGACGAGACTATAGAATTTGAGATCCGTTATATGTGTTTGGAGCGGGATTTCAATGTATTTCCATGTGTTAGTGATAGATGTGTTGTAGAGCATTTTTAAGGCTAAAACATATATTAACGATTCTGATAGTCACATATCGGAATCAGAGGGGTGATGAGGCATGTATATATGACCCACGGAGCAACTGGTAATCGATTTTGATAAAGGCAATCCTCGATATCTGTGTAGAGATCATTCTGAGCTAGAAAAATATATGTTTTGCAAAGTTTTCCTTTGTAAATGGTTTATAAAGGAAGAAAACATTTTATACGTTAAAACCTATGTAACCAATGTATTAAAAGGAAGAGTTATATGTACGTGACTAAGGGATAACGAAGGTTAGGAAAGGATTTTAAGTTCCGATAGGAAGGATTAATGAAAGGATTTAATAAAGTCTTATATGAAGACCCAAGAGTTGATTAAAGTCTGGATAGAAGGTTTTAAGCAAGGTGATTGAGTTCCAGTACAAAGGAACTAATGAATGTGGCATTAACCATTTACAATAGAAGGTTTGACTCCTTTGAGAGTTAAATTCCTGGGATAGATGTGTTTATGCATTTTTATGCATACTGTGGGTGTAAGTGGGGGTAACCCTGAAGAATATTTGGTATCAGAGCCAAGTTGTAATTAGAGTAGGTTGGTAATTGAAATCATTGCAGTTAAACATAACACAGAAATTCTAGGTGAAAGAATTAAAAGTAGAGTTATGTGTTAAGGCGTTTATGCAGGCAAGGAAGGATCAGATTCTAATATGATAGAAGGAAGGCACACAGAGGTGATGTGTAGCAAAAATTGTAGATGCAAGAGACATAGGACAATCCATTCAAAGTATAGGTGGAATGGTGAAACAAGATCATGCTAAGATTTTGAAGGTGAGGTGATATGTTCTGTTTTGATTTGAGAATGTGTGTTTATACATTGATGCATAGATAACAACATAAGAAGGTGAGAAGGTTGCAACAATATAGAGCAAGGGGTGCTTGAATTGGTTCCAGAGGAAAGAACCAGAGAGATGCTAAAAGACTAAGCTCAAAGGAGAGAAGATTAGTGAGGCATATGTAGCAAGAAGGAGACTTGTTACTGTAGAAGTATTATTGTAGATGACAAGGGAAATTGCATGGAGGATGCGGGTAGAATTGCTAAGGGATGGAGGAAGCTGATAAGACTTTCTAAGTGAAATAAGAGGTGGTCAGAACCAAGTATTTCATTGTGATTGAAATACAGGAGGACAATTGTGTTCTTGAGAAGTGTAGATGAGTTGAAGCCTAGAAGGAGCACATGAGAAGTGCTCAAAGGAGGTTCCAGAGACAAAGAACCAAGGGCTTACCAAAATACCAAGTCCAGAGGAAAGCCTGGTGATGTAAGTTGCAACAATGAGGACTTGTTGTTGTAGAGGCTTTAATGCAGCTCATAGTGATTGAGTGAGGAGCTGATGAAGATAGAGAAGAAGAAGATGGCTACTGATAGTCATAGTAGAGGTTTTGAGCAAGACTAAGGAGAAGAAAGATGAAGAAAGAGGATGCCAAAGTAGATGGAAAGAGACTAAGTCAAAAGGAAATTGACAAAGAGATTGTTGAGTTTAAAGAAAAACTCGATGCATTAAGAAGGATACTTGAAGAAAGCCAGAGACTAGGTTGGGTCCTGAGGAAGAATCCAGTGGAGTGGCATGAGATTCAGAGAAGGCTACAACAAAAGCAAGTAAAGTGGCCGAGGGAAAAACTCAAGGAAGTTGGGTTGGAAATGGAAGAGTCCATTTATGAACCATAATGGGGATAAATTCTTGGAGAAAGTGAAGAGTACACTGAAGATAAAAAATGGAGATCAAGTGAAAATCTCATGGACTATTGGGATAGTGCAAAACAACATGAGAAGATGTTGACTGAAGATGAAGACATGAAGACAGAAACTTCAAGTGAGGCCAAATAGTCACATGGTTTTCAATCTAAAAACTTTTGTATGTTTGCAGGTGAAACCTGTAAAGAAGGACATTTTGCTGATATTGTCATAAAGGAGGAAGAAGACAAGCAGAAGCTAAATTATGTTCTGGAAGAAGATGAGATAGATAGGTCTCATATGCAGTTGAGGAAAGATATCGAGAAACCAAGGGAAGTGCTTGAAAAGATTGTAGAGGAGACCATCGAAGAATTTCTGTGTCATAAATAAAACTTGGAACAACAAGGAGATATGATGGTTGAACCATCTAGTTAGACCACAAGGTATTACATTTTTAAGACTGATAGTTTGTGTATGATGGTAGGTATTACAAGAGAAAATAAACCTATTGAAGATATCTTCAGAGTAGATGAATATTTAGAAGTAAAATGTGACAAAGAAAAATTCTCAAAAGAAGAGAATTTGACTACATACAGAAGAAAAAGTCTATTGGTGAGTCTAAAGAATTTGTCATAGAGATGAAGAATCAGGATCTTATTCTGATGAAGAACGAAGGAATATTGTCTTAGAAAGGTAATCAAATGAGTGTGATTGATGTTATTGATGAAGAAAAATACAAGAGAATGATAATGCAGATGGTGAGACAAGGATAACTCTGGGAGAAGAGTTACAGAGGGACAACAAGGCAAAATGTACTGAAGAAGAAGAGGCTATATTAGTTGAAAACATAGTAAAGGATCATCAATTCACCATGATGATAGGCACAATGGAAATAACCATGGAAGCTATTGAGATAGTCAGTAAGAAAGAAGAACATCTACTAAAATATGTTAAGAAGGAAGAAGTCTATGCAGAAGACTTAGCAAAGGAAGAAAGAACACTAATAAAGGAGTGTTTTGCAGACGATGAGAAATCTTTTGAAGTTGTTAGAAGTATGGAGAAGTATATTTCATGAGATGAAAACTTTGAAGTAAAGGAGGATGGAAATTTTCTCTTAAATGAGAGTAGCAGTGATTTATTGTAGCAAAAAGAATTTAACAATGCATGTATGTGTGAAGATGTGACAACACAGGAACAAGTTCTTGTGAAAGAAGGAGATGAAATTTAGCTCGAAGAGCTTATATGTGAAGCAAAAGTTGAGAGTGTTGAACCTTATGATTTCCAAACTAATAATTGTGTATAAATGCATGAAACATAAGAGATGATGAAACACTTGCGAAGTATCACAAAGAAATAGCATTGCTAGAATATTTGCTATAAAATTCATAGTAAGACAGTGAGATTACAAAGGAAGGAGTTCAGTATGGTGGAAAAGAGTAGGAAGACATCTTTAGAGTAGATGATGTGGAAGATAGACTAGTTGACAGTCTCATGAGTTCTTTTGAGAATTCAACACAGCATACTGATGTGCTGACAAAGGAGAAAGAAACAGAGCAGCAAACTGAATGGTTTCCAAAGGAAGATAAGACACAAAACCCTTATGTTTTTAATTTTAACAAGTGTTTTATGCATGTAAGTTTTGTTGGAGATGCTGAAGGAAATTTGGCACAGTTGAACAACCAAATAAATATGAAAGAAGAAGAATATGTGGAACAAAGATGTTAAATTGCTGGAGGGGTGGTGGATAGTCATGATTTAAGACAGGAAGAGGTAATCATGAAAGAGGGTAAGGATGATAGGGAGGCAGTAAGCATAGAAAGCAAAGCAAAAGTTGGAGTAAGCAGAGAAAAAGTTGGAACAAGAGAAAAAGATGAAGAAAATCTAATCCAACAACTACAAAGAGAAAGTAACCAACAATAGTTTAAAGATTAAATGGACAACAAGAACAACCTCAAGCAAAGAGAAAGAGGAAGAAGTAAGGGGCAGAGTATGGACCAGCCCAAAGATGTGTTGGACAAATAAATTGACGAAATGTGGCAACTAATAATGAAGCACTCCAAATGGAGAAAAATAGTAGAAGGAGGAAGCATGATCAATCAGAGTTTGATCCTGATTGACAAGAGGAAAAAGATGGAGAAAAAGATAGTAGACGTACATCAGCAGCAAAGGAGAAAAGCATTTGGACAGTTACGAAACAAAGTATGGGATCCAGGAAGACAAAGATCAGAAGATACATGATCAGGAGATCATGAATATTTTCTATTTTGGGAGCCTTATGCAGGAGCATTCAACCCAAGAGAAAATCATTGTAATTAAGTAGACATAGGGGGTAATGTGTTTTAGGGAAATTAGTTTCCTAAGTCTCAAGTTAATGTAATACTTCGGATTTTAAGTGATTTAATTAGATAATGTGAGATGTTTGTAAATGCTCTCAAATAAATGACAACATGAGTGGACAATATTGACAAAAGAGTCTAAAGTCAATTATGACTCTTTAAGCATTTCCATGATTCAAGGAACTAAGGAGAGATTTTAGGAATTAATTGAAGTAGATGTGTACAAACGACATTTAGGAGTCAATTCACTAGATCTATGACTTGAACCAAAATTAGTTCAACAGAACTTTCTAGGATAAATGTAAGCCTACGGGCAAAGATCAAGAGAAAGAGGCCACGATATTGAAGAACAGGCATGTGCGAGACACAGAGGCTCGGATATGTAATTGACTGTATATATATATATATATATATCTGTATGTATGTATGTATGTATGTATGTATGTATGTATGTTTATTCCTGACTTGTGTCGGTGTGTTGAAGAGTATTTCATGAATGAATTACTTGTGAATTCGTAGATTCTATAACAAGTTGTAGGCAAAATTCTGAAGGACGTAGAGGAATAGAATGATTCAGAGGAATCATGAATGGATCCTTGATGATATCTTGAACAAATATCTAACTTGGTGAAGTAAATTGATCCATGCAATTCATCTAGTAATTCATCAATGATAGGAATGGGAAACTTATCTTTAATAGTGAGCTTGTTGAGCACCCTATAATCTAGACATATGTGCCATGATCCATCCTTCTTGTGCACCAATACTATTGGAGGAAAGAAATAACTTTGAATAGGTTGAATTATACCAGCCTCTAGCATTTCTGCAACCATACATTCAATTTCACTCTTTTGGGCATAGGGATATCTGTACAGCTTGATGTTTGAGGAACACTTCCTGGAATCAGATGAATAGCATGATCATGATCCTGAATAGGTGGGAGACCTTTGGGAGTCTCAAATACCTTGGAATGATTGTCCAAGACTTTTTGGAGATCTGGAGAAATAGATGATTTCGATGTGGAAACATCTAGCAAACATAATTGTGCAAATACACCTCTTTGTTCCTTTTTCAGAAGCTTTGTCATATCGTTAGAGTTGATTATCTTTCCTGGTTTCCCTGTAATACACCTTAATTCAATTCCTTTCCTTTCGCAAAAAAATTCTTGAAAAGTTCTTGAAAATTAAAAGATATTGTACCCAAGGATTGTAGCCATTGGACTCCTAATACAACATCAAAACCTCTCATTGGAATGGAAAGCACTGGACTAGTCAATACATATTCTTCCATGGATAGCTTGATATTATGGCACTTTTTGAATAAATTTATTGTTCCTCCATTTGCACCCATCACTTGACACTCTAGTGCTAGATATAACAAGCAATTCAATTCTCTTGCTACCTTACAATGAATAAAATTGTGGGTACTTCCTGAATCAATCAACACTATTGCCTTTTTCTTCTTGATTTGTCTTTCTATCTTGATGGTTTCAGCAGTGGTAATTCCTGCCAATGCATTACAAGATATGGTTGGATTCATTTATTCTTTATCTAGGCTTTGTTCCTGGAGTATATCCTCTTCTTTTGACCTTTCTTGCTCCTTTTCTTCTTCCTCTTCACAATCTATGTAGAATAATTTCTTCTCAGCACACTTATGACCTTTAGTGTATTTGCTATCACAACTGTAACAAAGCCCTTTTGCTCTTTTTTCTTCCAATTGTTGTGGTGTCAACCTTATAGGTTGTGGAAGACTAGGGGCAACAACACTTTCGTCTTTATAGTTGTGAGTGGTATGCTTCCTGGTTGCCATAATTTTGCTTTCAATTTTTCTTGCTAACTTGAATGCCTTCTCTAATGAATCAGGT
>APFE030022537.1:299900-313570 GCA_000404065.3 Pinus taeda
ATTGTGCAATTACACCTCTTTGTTCCTTTTTTAGAAGCTTTGTCATACTGTTAGAGCTGATTATCTTTCCTGGTTTCCCTGCAATACCCCTTAATTCAACTTCCTTTCCTTCCGTAGAAAATACCATGAAAAGTTCTTGAAAATTAAAAGCTATTGTGCCCAAGGATTGTAGCCATTGGACTCCTAGTACAACATCAGCACCCCCCATTAGAATGGAAAGCATTGGGCTAGTCAATACATATTCTCCCATGGATAGCTTGATATTATGGCACTTTCCAGAGCAATTTATTGTTCCTCCATTTGCAATCATCACTTGACACTCTGGTGCTGGATATAGAAGCAATTCAATTCTTTTGCTACCTTACAATGAATAAAATTGTGGTACTTTGTGATCAATCAACACTATACCTTTTTCTTCTTTGAGTTTTCCTTCTACTTGATTGGTTGAGAGTGGTAATTCCGCCAATGATAACAGACTCTCGCTCGGATTCATTGGTTCCTTCCACTATTCCTGGAGTATATCCTCTTCTTTCTTCCGACTCTTTCTTGCTCCTTTTCTTTTCCTCTTCACAATCTACGTGTAGAATAATCTTCTTCCAAGCCACACTTATGCCCTTTAGTGTATTTTACTATTCACAACTGTAAACAAAGCCCTTTTTGCTCTTTTCTCCAATTGGTGGGTGCTCAACCTTAATAGGGTTGGAAGGAGACACAACACTCATCTTTAAGTTTGTGAGTGGGATCCTTCTTCGGTTGCCATAATTTTCCTTTCATTTTTCCTTCCGCTAACCTGCATGCCTTCTCTAATGAATCAGGTCCCAAAGGCGAACATCATGTTGGATATTATCCTTTAAAGACCCTATGAACACATCAATCCTATGCTCCTCTGGAATATCTTTTACCCTTATGTTCAATTTTTGGAACTCCTCAATGTGCTCCATTATTGAACCTTTTGTTTGAGACTTATCAATTGGCTAAAAAAAGTGTTGCTTTTTGTATCCTCATAATGTGTTGTCAATTCTTCCGTAAAAATTGCCCAAGTGATAATTTTTTTTACAAGAGCAAAGCCATTGATACCAGACAAACTGATTTGGTTCCAAATATAAAGTTTCAATACGTACCTTTTGTGTGTTTTGCACATTATTGAGATCAAAAAGTTGCTCCATCCGTAATATCCATGTTGCCGGATCCTTGCCATCAGAATTCCTCATCTCGATTTTTGGAATATGGTGGGTCTTTGATCCAACATTAGAGTCTATGAAATCATGATTAACATTTCTTTTGTTCACATCATGAGTTTTCTTTACTACCCTTTCACCATTTGTAAGTATTTCTTGTAGAATATTTGTCAAATCTATCTTCAAATCTACCATGTTTGTCTTCAAATCCATCTTCAAATCTGCCATGTCTCTCTTCAAATAAATCTTCAAATCTATCTTCAATTCATCCATCTTAGCTTCCTCACCCTTTATGTTAGATTCCGTGCCATTTATCTTAGCTTTTGTTAGCTTTTGTGGGAGTGACATTTGTTGCACTTGGCATTGGAATTTCGATATATCATGTAGCATTTCTTCCTCTTCTTCATGAGTCATGCTAGAGCTTTTATGTTGCTTACTAGGCATTTTCATTTTCTTTCCTTGGGGCATCATCTACCGATAATAATGCTCTACTATGCCCTTTGAATTCCTTCAAAATAATTTTTTAAACCAAGCTTAAGCAAAAATTTAAAAAAAATCTAAACACCTTTTTTCACTTTGTAGGAGCTCGATATTGCCTCTGATGTATCTCTGTAATTTCGGATCATCTAGTTCTAAAATTGTGACCTGCAGTAGCACTCTATGTCCTCTTTCCAATGCCACCATTCTCATCCAATTTGGATTCTCTAAGGAAGAGTTATGCCAAATCTCCCACAGTGACCTGATTATAGACTAGTTCAGTAAAGAAAAATTGTACGACATGCCACGTGTCCTTTTTTCAACCTTTGGCTCTGAAAAATATATATACGAGAAACTAAAGTCCGTCCTATTTCTATACCTTCTGACGAAACTTCAACCCAATGCTCAGAGAGAAATTTATGATGATTTTCCCCAGGTCACCTGTTTGGAATGTAATTTAGGAATCTGCAAAAAGACCAACTTCCTCAGATCATATCTCGGCAAATCTAGCATAAAAATCTCTGAAATTTGGAACTAAGGTTCAATGCAATTTTGTCTCAAACAGGGTTTTTTTTTTCTTCTGAAATGTCGCAGAAAAAATGTTATAACGAAAATTCCACAATGACCTATTTGGAGCAGCGAAACCTTAGAATCCAATGCTCTGATACCAAATGTTATGAAACTAGCTCACAAAAAGATAGAAAAGATAGGTCAATGCCTTAGAATTAAACTTCTTCGAGGGGGCGACCTCCATTAAATTACATAAATGAATGATTCTTTTTTATAATTCAAATGACAAAACCTCCTTTCTATATATAGGAGTCTAAGGAGTCACAATATAACCCAACCGACCTAACAATAATAATATAAAGGCACAAAATTAACAATAGACGGATTCTATGGGGCATAGTAATAACAATATGGGGAAATAGGGGCACAACAATATTAATAAGGGATATAACTACAATAGTAATTGGGTAATTACTAGTATTATAGGGAACTAACAAAAAACTAAGTAAAAAGGAGGAGCAAAAGAGTAAAGTATGGTTACATAGTAGTCATTGGATCTCATAAATAAATGGTCCAAATCATGTCACATGAGGTACAGTTAAAATATTGCATCATCAAACCTTAACAGAGGAAGGCAGTTTTGTAAGAGTGAAAGTGGATTTCGGGTGGCCTCAAAACCATAAGCAGTATTGAAAGACAAGTGTTGATTCCACTCATTAAATGACATGTGGCAACAAGAGGAGAGAGGAAGCCACGTTATTGCATGGTTAGTCCTCAAGCTTGTCATCTACCTGATATCAATGACAGTCGTCGGATCTATTGGGTGTAGATCGACAGTGGAGAATGGGCGCACAAGTTTAAATAGTCAAGAGTAATATCAACTATTGGATCAGAGGATACAACAAACGATCAAGATTTGATCAGAGGATTTGGTGATCGGAGATCAGGCTTATCAGAGTTCAGAGGAGCAGCATTGTGGAGTGACTAAAGGTGCGGACCCGACGGAGTTATAACAGCAAGAGTATAGAATTTGAGATCTACTATATGGAGCGAGATTTCATTGTATTTCCATGTGTTGGCGATAGATGTGTTGTACAACCTTTCTAAGGCTAAAACATATATTAACGATTCTGACAGTCACATATCGGAATCAGAGGGGTGATGAGGCATGTATGTATGACTCACTGAGGAGCCAATAGATAATTGCGATAAAGGCAATCGTCGGGATTTGTGTAGAGACTGTACCAAGCCAAAAAAATGTATATTTTGCAGAGTTTTCCTTTGAAAATTGTTTATAAAGGAAGAATGTGTTTTATACGATAAAACATATGTAACCAATGCATTAAAAGGAAAAGGTTATCTATATTTGACTAAGGGATAACGAAGGTTAGGAAAGGGTTTTAAGTTCCGATAGGAAGGATTAATGAAAGGCTTTAATAAAGTCTTATATGAAGACCCAATAGTTGATTAAAGTCCCGGCATAAGTTTTTAAGCAGGATGGTTGAGTTCTGGTACAAAGCAATTGATGAATGGGGCCTTAACCATTTACAATAGAAGACTTGACTCCTTTGAGAGTTGAATCCCTGGGACAGATGTGTTTGTTCATTTTTATACATACTATGGGTGTAAGCGGGGGTAATGCTACATCAAAGAAGGAGAGACCCATATAATCTTCAGACAACTCTTCTTTGCCTAAGGGTAAGAAGAAGAAGGAAAGAGCACTTTGGATCTACTATTCCAAAGGTTTTCATCCTGAATAAAATTTCATGAGGAAAGCAATCAATGAGATGGCTAAGCAAGTGCAGCAACACAATCTCACTGTGCCCGAGAACGCAAAGAAGAAGGATGATAACAAAAAAGGAGATGGAAGAGGGAGAGAACGAGATGGTCATGCTTTAATGGGTGTCACATCCACTCCATCATCTTGGATCCTTGATTCAGGTGCATCGAACCATATGGATACATCAAAAGATAAATTTTCCTCCTTCGAAGAAAGCACCAGATCCCCAATTTACTTGCGAGATGCCACACTCGCAAAGGTGTGCGAAGAAGGAATTGTAGACCTTGAAGGGGGTTGCTTCAAAAATGTGCTTCATGTTCCCTCACTGTTCACAAATCTTCTCTCGATATATCAGATCACACATTCCAACTCTAGAGGGAAGGTGGAGTTCACTTCGGACTCCACAATGATGACTGACATTTCCACGAGCTCACAACTTGCACATGGAATTCCAGATCACAGTTCACATTTGTATTTCTTCTCCCACTTTGTTCCTAAATATATAGCACTATATTTATATCACAATCTAATGATATCAAAAGGTTATGTCATGAAATTTTGGCCATCTAAAATATGATTACTTGCATCAACTCAGCAAGGAAAACATGGTAGCAGGATTTCCCGCTATTAAATTCAAAATCAGTGTATGTCAAGGATGCATTCTTGGCAAGCATCCAGAGCAAAAGTTTGAAAAAGGGAAGGAATAGAGAGCTTCTTCACCTCTTGGACGGATTCACAATGACATCATGGGCCCATTCCTATAGCCTTCAATCAGTAAGGCTCCACATATACTCACCTTCATACATGATTTCTCTCTCTTTACTTGGGTATTTTTTCTGAAATTAAAATCGGAAGTATGTGAATGCCTTATAGAATTTAAAGCATTTACTGAGAATGAATCTGGGTGTAAAATTAAGATACTATGTATTGATAATATGGGGTATTTGCCAACAAATATGTGCAACAACTTTGTACTGATACATGTATACAGCTACAACACACAGTGCCATATACACCACAATAAAATCGTGTCACGGAGAGGGAAAACCAATCATTAAAAGAGATGTCCAATTGTATGTTATAGTCCAAATCGTTAGCTCCTAAGTTATGGGTTGAAGCTATTAATTGTGCATCATACATTCTTAACCACGTTCCTCATAAAGCACTCAAAGGAACCACTCCATTTGGATGTTGGATTGGTAATTTTTGGTTCACGGGCATGGGCTCACATTCCGACAGATAAGAGGAAGGCTTTGGAGCCCTCAAAGTGTTGAATGCATCTTTGTTGGATATCATGATAGTGTCAAAGGATATATATTTCTAGACTCTCACACTAAAAATTTCCTTGTAGCTCGACATGTGAAGTTTGAAGAAGAATCACTGCATGATTTTTCAGCTGACCCTACCGAGGAACCACTTGTTGCCACTGATGAGGAAGAGTCAGAAACTTCTTCAAGCACTTCATAGCAGACATAAGAGAACCGTCTTGGGTTTGATTCAAAGGATGAGGAGCAAGTCATGGTTTCTCCAACTCAGTTGCTAACTTGGGTAGATGAAACCCTGCAAGATATGGGTGAACTAGTCGGTGATCCTGTGGATGCGAGAAGGACTAGATCATGGTGTTTTGGGGCTCCTCAAGCCTTGGATGCCACTGAGCCATTGCTTTCCATACATTTCTATATGATGCTTAGTTCATATCCACAGTTACACTTTGAGGCTACTAGAAACCCACTTTGGGAGGCTACTATGGATGAAGAGTACTCTGCTCTCATGGAAAACAACACATGGGACTTGGTTCCACTTTCGAAAGGAAGAAAGATTATTCGATGTTGATGGATCTATCAAACAAATATTGCTGCAGATGGTGATATCAAAAATTACAAAGCTCGACTTGTTGTAAAAGGATACTCACACATACATGGAATAGACTACACAGATACATTTGCGCCTATTGCAAAAATGGACTCCATTCGACTAGTTTTAGCCATTACTGCTTCTCGCAGATGGGAAGTTCATCACATGGATGTGAAGAGTGAATTCATTCATGGAGATCTAAAGGAGGAGATATATATGGAGTAGCAACAAGGATGCATTCAGAACTCTTCCCTCGTTTGTAGATTAAAGAAATCTTTGTATGGCCTAAAACGGGTTCCCAAAGCCTAGTACGCAAGGATGGATTCTTTCCTACTTTCCATTTGATTCATTCGATGCAATTCTGATCAGAATGTTTATTTGCTGAAACATGATGATTCCATTTTGCTGATATTACTTTTTTTAGATGATTTATTAATGACAGGGAACCTTACCTGAGTTATTGATTTTGCAAAATTAGCATTACACAATCAATTTTCCATGACAGATTTAGGACTCTTGCACTACTTTCATGGTCTTGAAGTTCCTCAGTCTACCTCAAGGATCAAGATGGAATTTTCTATGTATGAATCAGATCTAGTTGTCTGCTTTCAGATGACAAAATTCAAGCTGACAACATCTTCCTTTCTTTCGGGGATCAGATTTGAGGATGCGGGTACTACACCTTTGGTGGACAGTACACTATCGACAGTTGGTTGGGAGTTTGTTGTATCTTACTCATACCTAACCTGATATATCTTTTGTAGTAGGAGTTTTTTCCAGATATATGAAGGAGCCCCATGAGATTCATTGGAAAGATGCAAAAAGAGTCCTTAGAGATGTGAAAGGTACTTCCAGTTTTGGTATATTTTATGCTACAGATTGCCCACTTTCACTGATAGGGTACACATATTCTGAATGTGTTGGCGATGGTACAAACTACAAGTTCACCTCTGGTTATGTTTTTAGCTTTGGTTCAGGGCCTTTTTTCTAGTCTAGCAAGAAGCAATCCACAATTTCTTTATCTACAGTCGAGGCAGAGTATAAAGGTGCAGTGAACAACTACATAGGCTGTTTGGTTGCAGGGGCTTCTCTCCGAGTTCAGTATTTAGTATCCACTTCCGACTGTCATATTTTGTGACAACCAGGGGTCCATTTAGATATTGATTGATCCAGTTCAGAGGTAGAAGACCAAGCAGATCAAGATTCACATGCATTACATCTGTGAGCTAATTTGTGACCAAGTCATATCACTGCAGTACTGCCCTGCTGAGCAGCAGGTTGCAAACATCTTCACCAGGTCTTTCACTGAAAATAAATTTTTAAAACTGAGAGTTATGCATGGAGTGGTGGAGACAACTGAGTAGGCCTGTCTTGCCACATAGCCCTTTTTTCCTCTTTTGTTGGGGGGGGGGGGGGTGGTTTCCCACGAGTTTTCCCTGTTTCTTATTTTATGAGGATCTTCTATTTATTGTACCTAAGTACCTAACATGGCATCTTGTTGGGACTCAGTTTACAAAGGTGAGTTAGGATGAAGTGCAGGGAGGGGGGGCGGGGGGTATTGGAATATAATCCTAACATCTACATTTATTTTTTAGCCTAATTATCCTTCACTTACCCACATGCACTAAAAATCATGTTCACATTTGGTTTATGGTAAACTAGCTTAGTGGACCAACTTTCCCTTGTGGTTTGCCTTTAAAGGCTTAATATTATGTAAATATTGGTCCAAAACTTTCCTAAACCATTTAGACATCTAAGTGCACGTTCACACCTACCCATACCTCATCCACTTCAGTTATTTGAGGATTGGCACCCCACATGAATATTTCCCCTTAAATCAAGGGATTTGGTCCCCCGAACCATTTTAGGATGTTTTAAAGTTGCCTTGCTTGGGAAATTCGCTCCTCCTCATGCTTTCCTCATGGCTGATAATTGGCATAGGTTGTCTTGAGTCATTGTTTATATTTTAGGTCTCCCTTTAGCTTTTCTTATTCTTTTCTAGTTTTTTACTAGTTTTTTCCTAGTTTTCTAGATTTGGAAATTTCTATATAACCACCTCTCTTTGGGATTATAGGTTTTGTTGGTCATGTATTACTATTGTTCATTAACTTAATACATTTATTTTATTGAGAAGATTCTTTCTCTCCTCTCTTGAATATCAACAAATTACTTATGTTTAATTTAACTAGAATTCTAGGTCTGTCAACATTTTTGAAAGAATTCTATAGTTCTTTACTTAAAGTAATAATTACTCACATAACTAAATTAACGTATACTTGCATAAGTGCTTAACTAATTATATACTCCAAGAAACTTGATTAATTTGTTAATAAATATAGTTACTAGACCCTATTATTCTTGTTCTTGAATCTAAATCCTTCAATGAGTTGGTGCCATTTCATTTTAATGTTGGAAAAACAGATAATAATTCTATGGCATCGAATGTTTTAGCCGTCATTTTCATTATTCATATATTGGTAAAAGCCCAACAACTTGGATTAAATGTGAAGATATGGGAAAATGTTTGTTTTAATTGTGGTGGTGTTTCTAGATTTTCAACCAGAGCTCACCTTAGTTTCTTGTTTAATTAACAATTTGTCATAATCACTCACATTCATGGAAAGTTTGGCATTATTCACGATTATATGCTCATTTTAATGAACCTATGCCCTTATTAGTCCCTGCCTGGGACTATTAGCGATCGATCGATGGTTGACCTACCATTATTTGATACTTTGACCGGTTTTCTTTTCGGTGTTTTCACATTTTAACCTAAGTTTGATGCTCCCAATTTTATTCAACAAAATTTTATCCAAAGTCCTAAGTTTGATGCTCCCAATTTTATTCAACAAAATTTTATCCAAAGTTTTTGGTTCGGCAATCAATTGAGGTCTTATTGCAGCCTTCACGTTGCCCGATGCAAAAATATTGAGGCAATCTCATCTTATCCAAAGTACTAGGCTGTGCGGGCAAAGTAACTTTATGATTTAACATTGTTGTTTTGTTTCTTTAATTATTATGATCACAATTTTTTTACCACTTCAAAAACATAAATGGCCTTCTATGATTTGTTTTACAAATAAAATTTGAATATTAAATTCAAAAAATAGATATTATGTGTTTATATATGTTTAATGTTAAACTGGAAAATAGATTGGTTGAGTTGTGGTTTAGAAAATGACTATTTTCAGAAAAAGATTGAAAGACTATATTTGGTGTAGAAAGTTGAAATTTTACTATAATTTGTTTCAAAATTAATTAATTAATTTAAGTTTTAATTTTTTAAATAAGGGTTTATAATTATCCTACAAACACACTTAGATTCACATCGTTTACACGCAGCTTATCTTTTTAAATAGAATAAATATCATCCAAGAAAAAATCTTGATTTATATTAAAATATAAATATAAATTATATTGCTTTTGGATTAATATTTTAAAATATAAAATGGTTATTGAAAGTTAATTTATTGTTTTGCAATATTTTATATGCATTTTTTGCTTTCAGAATAGATTGGTTACTAGAAAGAGATCTTAATGAGTTTGGTGGAAAGCCTGTGAGTAGTTTAAGAAACCAACGTTTCGGACTGACTTGGTGAGTCCATCATCAGGGCAATGAGATTGCTTTTGAGAAGAGAGAATGAATTCCTTAACCATATTAATAGTTATTGATTCTTTAATTTATTAATTTATTTTTATGGTCGGCTTACTGCTAGTTATTTTAATTAATGATTTGTATATTTTATTAAAATGATTGTTAATATATATTCTATGTTATTTATTTAAATTTAATTAATCATATATTTATAATTTTATTTATGTAATAAATATGTATCTTATTAAGATGAATGATAATTAATATTATTTTAAATTTATTATTTGTTATTATTATTATTATTTATTTATGTATTATCTTTTAATTTATATATTAATTTTATTATTAATTTTTATTAATTTATTTATTTATTTTATTGATTATTTGGATATGTGATGTTTAGAAATTATGATTTGGACATTATTGTATTCTTTTATTTAATTAACGTTCATTTATGTTTATATGAATTAATAATATTATGTTTATGGTATATTATAATATTGTTGAATGATAAAGATAAATTTTATTGTTATTAATTTTATTTATTGTTTTTATTTACTTATTTGTTTATAAATTATTTGGATCTTGTGATGTTTAGTAATTATGATTTGGACTAATCTAATTAATTACTTCTAGCTATATCTATTTCTTTGACTAGGATTAATACTTGTAATTATTTGGATTTCTTTTAATTGTTTAATCAAAAGAGTATCTATTATTATATGCATATATATTTTTATTTAATTATTTATATATAAATGTGTTTGTTACTCTCAATTTGGGATTATTGCATTCTTTTATTTATTTAATGTTCGCTTATGTTTATACTAAATTTTAATATTATTGTACAAAAATAGGTATGGTTATTGTTATTAATTTTGCTTATTGTTTTATTTCATGGATGAGTGAAAATGAATGATTAGTGCTTTTTTATTTTATTGATTAGGGGTTTCCATGTGTTACTTAGCTTAAGGCCATCATCTTTGTTCATGTTGTTGGAGGTTTTTTCGATCTCAATAGATTCCTTCACTCTTCTTTTTAAATAGTGGTCTTCTTTATGAATTAATTTTGCCTCTTCTATGCATATATAGTGTGAGGAAGAACACGCATGCTCAGCTAGACCTGACTTTTCTGATCTCATTTTTGAAATATCATTAATATGCTCTTTTAACCTAATGCCAAGTGATCTTCCAGTTTCTCCTATATATATTTTGCCACATGAACAAGGAACTGAGTAGACACCTTTGTGGTTTTTTGGGTCTATTAGGTCTTCAATAGAAAGAGATCTGTTGAAAAAACTGGTAAATTGGTTTTTTGAAAAAATTCGTAAATTGGTTTTTAGAATAAATGTAGATTAGATTAATATTATATATGTTTTTCTATCTTTATAATTTTGTAATTCATAGTTGTATTTCCTTGGTTGTAGTTATTAGTTTTGTTTAATATTAAATGTTGGTATAATAATATATTTAGATAAATATGAGTACAACATGTAGTAATATTTAATACCTTTCTTTAATAAAATTTTTAATAAAGTTGTATTTAAACATTAAAAGTTATAATATTAAGATTAGCATCTAGCCCATGAGATCTCCCAAATTACAAAGAATATCTAATTTTTTTTTGGCACCTTCAATACCACTTTCAAATATCACAAATGCAATAATAACATTGAAAAAATGAAATTTTAATTTGACCCTAAATAATTGATAATTATCAATAACAACTCTCCAACTTACCTATATGTGAGTTAAAATGGTGGAAAGGAAAAGACAGCCATATTTAACACCAATTATGTTGTGAATGTTAATAATAATTATGTCAATTTTATCTTTTTACTTAAAATTGTTTCATATTAAATAATAATAAGATCTACAAACTCTAAATAATTTACACTTGGAAATAATAGATATTTAGTAACATTATTGAATGCTTTCATAAACTCAATAAATTTTACATTTTTGTCATGAATATTACTAACGGTAAAAAAAATTAATAATAAAATTGTGAACCCATAACATAAATTAGCATATATTTCTTTACTTAATCACCTCCAAATTGTTATTTTAATATAAATCTAATCCATAAAATCACAAAACATTTACCATTATCCCTAACTCATATAAAAAATAAATTATTTATTATCATTATCCGTAACTCATTTAAAAATTTCGTGCATGTAATTAGTTTTATTACTTCTAAAGGTGGTTAATATCATCTTATCCTAAATTCTTTCTCGACCTGTTCCACGTTAAGCCAGCACCTAATTTAGACATTTGTTCATAGAGATATTTGCATGTTGACCACCTGTCAGCGTATGGAACCCCTCAAAGCTTATATCACAAGCAGAGAACCCTGCGAGGAGCCTTTCAACTCTGCCTTGTCCGAAGTCTAGAGTAAGTTCAGAGCAGAGAGTGTCCAGCAGCTAATTCTTCGGAGTAAGTTCAGAGAGTGTGGAGCAGCTAGTTTGAGGAGCAGAGGAGCAAAGAGTGTAGAGCGGAGCTTCACCTTTACAACTTGTAAGTTCCGAGACTGAACGAAGCATTCCCCATCTAATGTAATATTCACCATAAAAAATGTTGAATTTTTACAAACTTAACATGGTTATTTGATGGCATGTAACTCTTTGCATTGTTCCCTTCATCTATTCATGGTAATAGTTTTGCTTATATCACTCAAGCTTTAACTATATAAAGTGTTTTCTTAATTCATCAGGAATTAATTTCACTCTCATTTCATTATTATTTCTTTGCTATGTGCTTTGGAGTTGGTTTTTCTGATTTCATATTTAAGGTTTGTCCATATGCTTCTGTTTCTAACCCTCTATCATAGCAGACAATGTGTCAAACATTCCAAAATCCTGAGCCTTTTGCGATAAATAGTATCATCTTTCGATTTCGAAAAGAGTTATTATTGAAAATATGCATTATTAACCTTTGCAAGCCTAACTCTGAATGGAAAATCTCTTTTATTCTAAAACTTGGTAGTTTTATTCGAAGTTTTATTGAGCTTGGTAACTTTAGTCTTGATAATGAAACTATATTTTTGAATCCATACCTTTTGTGCTATCCGGCCCCAGCATCCTGTACAAATGTCATAACACATTAGCTTGAAAATATATATATCATAATCCTTCTAACATTGTGGCGTGTACTGGGTAACTTCCAAATTTCCAAATTAGTCTGAAAAATATGTATCATATTGTGGATAGTGGGGCATGTGCTCTCTTTTTAACATAATTGATTTGTAAATGATTGATCATATGTGCTTGTGAATTTCAATTTCGTATTTACGGTCCATGAGTGGGGTTGGGTATTAATGTCTTTGATCGTTGAGAGGACTGGCAACGATTTGAAGAGAAATTGGAATACTCGCTTGATAAAGAAACTCTGCAAGATGGGTATTGACCACATGATGCACAGGCCGGTATCACAGATTTTTAGCTGATTATGCAGCCAACGTGGCGCATTTGGGGAAGTGAGGACCAGATAGCCAAGGCCAGGATACTGCGTACCCAAAATATAGCTAAGATTATACTGTCCAATAGTATTTCTTTTGAGACGGCGGTACTTTAAACGTATTCTTTCTAATATTTTGAATGGTTTTTACGAGACTGATTGCTATTTCTTATTTCACTCATTGAGTTTTTTTTCTTACCATAGCAATCTGTTTATTATTCATGGCATATTTAGCAGCCTATTCATGCCTACGTGTGTTTATTGTCTAATTTAAATCTTTGAAAATTTAGCAGAAATAATTTTATTTGCGATGTGATTTTTCCTGAAAATCTTTATAAATTAATCGAAATAATCTTATTTGCCCTTATGTTAGAATGGTTTGTGTAAATTCAGCATTTCTTTTCATAATTTAATCTTATTCGCTCTTTTTTCCCCAAAAATCATCATGAATTAATAGAAATAATCTTATTTGCTCTTATATTAGAATTGTATATGTAAATTCAGCATTTCCTTTCATCATTTAATCTTATTTTCTCTTATTTTAAAATTGTCTATGTAAATTGGGCATTTCCTTTCATCATTTAATGTTATTTGCTCTTAGGTTAGAATGGTGTGTGTAAATTCAGAGTTTCCTTTCATTATTTAATGAGAGTTTCTTTTCATCATTTAAGGGGATGCAGTCTTTCCAAAAAAAAGTCTACAAAAAATTTAAAACAAAAGATTTTGGAACTGAAGATATATTTTTTAGAGAAGATATATTTATTAATAATATTTAATCAAAGTATTTGCACATTACAAATTTATCTTAAACAAAATTT
>APFE030022537.1:316091-359907 GCA_000404065.3 Pinus taeda
TCAATAATTTCTAATTAAATAGTTTTATGTGATTGTACCCTTCGAACATGAACATTTATTTCAGAGTGAAACATGGTGCATAAACAAGTACCTATATATGAAATGGACGCGTTATATAATACGTGTCATGCTGCATGTCGTTCGAATACTAAAGCTTATCCAATAGAACATACCTCAGAGTACCAGAGGAACCTATATCTATATATATATATACATCATTGTCTCAATGGAGCACATCATGTTATCAACCAGTGAAAATGGTGATCCAAAAGTAATAGGTAGTTAATTATCTGGCAGGAAAAAAGAGTTCGGATGATGCTCCCATGTCAGAAGAAGCTCAAATGAAGCTCAAACGTGGTATTATTTTACCTATGTTTCTGTTTATTGTTAAATGTGATCCAATCTTATTGCCAGGTCTAAAGACTTGGCAATAAATGTTATTCACACATATATCTCTTGCAATGGGCATGAGCTAGAGAAACATCGAGTAATAACCATTTAAAATATTTTAACAATCTTGAAATATATGTTTTACTTCGAACTGAAACTTTTGTAACGAATTACACATTGAACTAACTATTTCAGTTCCATTTCAAATCCCATTTCAAATCGGACAATATACAATCCATTTGTGTTTTCCTTGCAGACCTCGGCAGGGACTACCGCCACGGCAGTGGCTCCTTGTTTATGGAATGGATTGGTACTTAAATGCAAATATCTCATGTGTTTAGCTAATATACCCGTGGTTTAAATTATTCCTGGTCAGTTCACTTTGATGCAAATGTTTAGATGTGTATGGCATTGATCTAAAATCAACGGTGAATATGTGCATGCAAACAACATTTAAATCAACTAGGACACAAAAAACTGATAGGTTGTAAATAATCAAAGTGATAGGTTGTAAATAATCCACTTCATCACATAATATCATAGTGTTTGGTTAACTCCTTCATCTTTGGATCTCGGGTGATTTTTTTTAATTGGGACATGTTTATGGAATGGTACTTCACTTACGCTTAATATAATCACTTAATTATGGTTGTGAGTATTTTTTCATATAAAATATGATATGTAACACTCATGTTAAAATGTTCTATAAGTTAAAATGTTACATATAATGGTTAATGAGTTGTGATCCATGTATTGATATTACTAAAGTTTGCTATGTAACAGTAGTTGTATTTTGTTTTAAGATGGACATGTTCTGATTTATAAGTGAATGGTGGATAAATCTAATTTGAACTTTAAGATACCAAGTATCGTTATAACTTTTCACGACTATGATGAAATGATTTAATGAATGTTAGATTATTTAAGTTTTATATTTTAATTTTGTCTGCGTTATTTTATTTTGGTTTAAGTGGTATAATTGCTTTATATGATTAATGAAAACGAAAATATTGTTTCATATGAGCATTTCTATGTTTTTGTGGTTGATGTTATTTTTGGTTAATTTGTTTCAATACATTAGGACATTAAATTATCAATCTGGGAGCACATAAGTTTCTGCGATGTCTGTAAGATAAAAATTTCATATTTTGTAAAATGTTACATATTCTTAAATTATTGCATTGCAAAACAAATTTCTAAAGTATTGAAATGAATTTTGGAGACATTAAATTATCAATCTGGGAGCACATAAGTTTCTGCGATGTCTGTAAGATAAAAATTTCATATTTTGTAAAATGTTACATATTCTTAAATTATTGCATTGCAAAACAAATTTCTAAAGTATTGAAATGAATTTTGGAGAGGAACAATTATTTTCTATCCAGGCTACAAAAAGTTGTACTAGAAGAAAATCAAGGTGTGGGAATCTATGCCTTGATAAAGGACCACACCAAAATTCTCCTTTCACATTTGTACAATGTTCACGAAGAAAGGAGATCTAACAACATATGCTTAAAAAGAAAAATTAATCTGATGCAAGAAAAACATAATTGACTCAAGTTTAAATGGTTGACTAAATATGCATTAGGGCCTTTATTGGTAGAAACACTACTTGTAGGGTCTTTGGCTTACTCTCTCATGTGGCTCAAAGGCCTTCCAAAGATACTTAGTTAGGCTCCTAATTCTTATCTGATCAAGCATGGTTAAACTTGGATTTAAAAAGAGAAACATATAATTGGTAATTATAGAAAATTACAAGAAAATCAAAGATGTATATACACAATGATTAATTTCTTCATTTAATTATGAAAATGAGGACAATAACATAGAGATATTTATGATCAGATAAGATACAAAATACATAGAGATATTTATGATGCATAGGTTAAGGAATGGGGCCCTTTAATCTTCAACAAACTTAGAAATTATCAACTAAAGAAAATTAAGATGGCTACAAATATTAATGAAAGGAAGCTTGAAACAAAACTTCAATTGAAATGTATTTTTAGTATGATGAATACAATAATAATCAAAAATAAATTCTAGCCCATCCACTTAAGCTTTGCACGAATCTATATTTATACAATATAAAAAGAAACTAAAATTTTGTTGACTCTCATCCCAACCAACTAATGTTCATTTTCATCATCCATATGGATGAGATTTAACCTCTTGAGTGAAAAAAAATCATCCCAAATCATGAGCTCATGAATTTTGGGTGTACTTCCTTGCTTAAACCATCCATTTTTTTTGTTAGCTACCTAAGATGATTGTTTGTTGATCGGATCTTTGTGAGGGTTTTTTTTGTCAAATCAATAAGACATAATTCATCCAGAGAAAACAAAAAAAAAAATCCATGTTTTTAATTTTTTTCTAATTTGGTTGCATATATATTAACAAAAGAGAAATTAACAAAACACATATTTTCTTGTCAAATTTGGTAAAAATGAATTGACAATGCATAAAATTTCCTAAAATTCAAAAAATAAATGAAAATGATAAAACTACATTTTGAGTCATTTGTGTTAGTCAAAATGGAGAGAAAGTGTGTAAAAAATAGAAGGTGATAATTTTATCTATGCTAGAATGAGGTTTATTATGATGACTATTTTTCCCCCAAAATTGAGGACGAACATCTCCCCCAAGGAAAAGCTGTTGCATGTCTTGGGAAAACAAAATTGTTCTATTGTGATTGTTAGATTCCGCCTACTAGACAGAAAATCACATCAACATCAGATGTAGACTCCCTCTAAATTTCATCTTGGACTTCGCATAAGCACTTCCACTTTCAAATTTCTATTCTTGGCTTTCTGAGTTTTCATTTGATGACACTAATTACAAGCTTGTTTGGAGATCATAATGTTTTCTTCTTGAATTATTTTAATCCCCTCTTTCATTCTATCATTCTCCAGAATACTCATGCTTTATCATGTAAGTAATTCATGTTGTGTCTTTATGTACCTTTCGCAGAACATCATCTCCCTGCTATACTCTTCATTTTCCTTATTTTTATTTTCTTCCACCTTATGTCCTTTTATGCATTTTCATGGGAGATATTCATTTTTCTCTTGGGAGTTATTTTTCGTACCTCCTTAAAATTTTCCTCAATAAGTTACCTTTTTTGTTTTCTTCCTACTCGTATCCTTTTATGAAATTTACATGGGTGCTTTCCGTTTTTTCCTTGGGGAGGGAATTTTGGTACCTCTATTTTTTCTTCAATGGATGACCATCCTTTTTGAGTGAAGATAAATTCTTATTATATTAAAGTGTTTAATACTTCCCTTATTTATTTTCTAGTTACGGTTTTCCTTTTTTTTATCCCCTAGGGGCTCAATGTAGTCATGTAAAACTTCTTGATCTTGATTTATCTCTAATATAGAAGTCATTGTTGTAGAAAATTTTGTTTTTGGCATTTTTGAAATGTTGACAAAAGGCTTCTCCGTTTATTTAATAAATTTTATCTATTTTTTCATAACCTTGGTGACTCATCTAGTGTATATAAAAATTTCTTTTTCTTCCTTCTTTGGTTCTTATCATTCTTGTGATATTGGTGGATAATTGTAATTCACCTCTTCTTCCTCATTGTTTCTTTTTCCTCACTAATAGAGTATTAAACAAATTCATTCTCTTTAAAGAACTACTCCCAAGTTTTCTCATTCCTCTATAATTCATACTCTACTATCACCTTGATAAGGCCATGAAGATAGAGGCTCATTTCTTTATTCATGGGTTGCTTCTAAATATTTTTAACCATTCTTGCAAGATTTTTCAAGAGGTACTAATGAACATTTAGATACTTATACTTCTTTATATGTTGCAACCATCTAATATGATACAAAAAATTGAAAGCAAATCTTCCCTTACATGCAATGTACTTTTGAACCACAAAAATAAACTCTTTCCATGGATGTTTTAGCTATGTTTCTGGTATGCCTCTCATCCATATTTAATTGGTCTTGAATTATTTAGAAATGGCATATATGCATTTTCCTCTAGCTACCTTTTCTTGAACCACTTTTATCCATATTTGGGTAAGGCTATAACTTGTGCCACTGTGTACTCAAAGAGATGTATAATTAAGCTATCAATAGTGGCACTTTCCCATCAAAAGTATCAGAAAAGACCTTGGTTACTTTAGCATTATATCCATGGAATTTGGTGAAATTCCTAACCAACCTACCTATTAAGGATAAACAAACATTGAAAGTGAAATTTTATAGCTTGAAAGTTTAAGGATTCTATTCTCATTGTCGTTTCAAAACATTGTAAAAAAAAGACCTATCAAAATTTTCAGCTAACAACAAATCTTTCCTTGAGAAAACCACCTTACTGGCTATTAAATATCAGAGAGAGGATGAAAAATTCTATTTTGGAATAAATTCATTTTCACATCTTTGTATGTATAAAAAACCATTTTCTAATTATGTCTTGGGGCAAAATACTTGTTTTCTCAGTTATGTGTTTCAAAGATATATTGGTATAAAATAATGTATCGACTTGGATATAAGTGGGTTATAGCTCATAAACGGATATCATTAAAAATGTTTTTCTGTGGACAATATTTTTCCCGTCAAAATGCTTAAAAATAGCACAATTTCCTCATAGTGTTTCTGAGTATTGGCATACCTCATTGTGTTGTACTTTTTTCACTATGATTTGTTGGTATAACCATGTACCTCTACTTTTATTTTCCTATTCCATGCAGTTAGAAATTTACCATGGTAGCTAGGCTTTAATTCAAATAAAATGTAAGGTGTCTTGTTTTGGTTTCGAATGAGAATTGTTAGGTGCCACTAATGGAAGCGTATTCAAAACGAAATTTGGTGTGGCACAGTATAACTCTAAAATAGAGTGTTTTGAGTTTTGATAAAAGAGTGTATTTGTCCTAGGAGAGAATACAACATTGTGTAATTAATTTGGCATATACGGAGCTTGGCTTATGATTATAATTGAGGATAAATAGCCCTAATGGTTGGCAACAATAATGGAGTTTTGGTAATAGAGTATTGGTAGGGTATAGTAATGGGGCTTTAACGAAGTGATTAAAGCATGTAGTGATGCTAGAACATGTATGATATTGACCAAGGGTGAGTAGGATAGGTAACGTAGAATAGGGTTATTTTTAAGGTTTATCAAGTTATGATTTAACACTATAAAGGTTATAAACAATAACATTAAATTTTGGGAAGGAAATAGGGAAGTGCTTTATTGAAATTGTGAACCAAGTATGGAAATTTTGGGGTTCATAATCACGAAAAATATTTTAAAAAAAAATAGGATATGGAAGAATAGTAAAGATATTATCATTACCTTTTAATTTGAGATTGTCAATAAAATTTTAAGACAATGAAAGCTCTCATCAAACCTTTGATACCATAAGAGTAGTTTTTTTTTGTAGTCTTCAAATTGCTTGTGAACCTTAAAGTCTTTATTTAAATACTAACCTTCGGTTTTCTTTTTTCGCTTTGTAAGGATGGTGTTGGATTGATATTCGACTATTCTTTGACTTTAAAGAATGAATGATATCTTGGAAGTGTTCTCCATTCTAATTTACATTAGAAATGAAACAACCAGAGACTTCAAAATATGACATTTCTTTGCTATTTGGAAACATATTTATTTCTCCAAATATAAACACCATAATATTTAACCTTCTTCGAAGAAAAATATTAAAACATGTTTACTGTGTAAGTGCCCTCTTTATACCAGCAATTGGTCCTCATAGGAATTTATTAACAAATTTTGAATAAAATAACAATCACATGGTAGATATTTTATTGATAATTTCCATTAACTGATTTCCCTTTTTTTTTAAACGAAATTCAAGTTTATTATTTTTCCATTAACTTATATATTTGACAACTAAACTCAATTTTTTGTTTACCTCTTAATATCGTTTTTTCTTTGTTTGCTTGAAAAGGAAATTCAAGTCGGAAGAGGGGCATAAGTTTGATGGCATATAGGGTGATAATTTCATTGGATGGGATTTGTAGGAATAAAGGTCTTAAAATATTCCACATCATCTAAATTGAGAAGAAATAATTTGAATAAACGTAGAAGAAAATTTTTCACTCTCAAGAAATAATTTATCTGGGAAGCAAAAATAAGCATAGTGAGGTGACTCAGTTACCAAGTGACTTGAGTGAGTTTATTCATGCCTTAGGGATGAATGGAGAAAGGAAGTATGATATTTTTATGAAGTAAAGTGTGTTGAAGTCATGATATAGTAGTCTTAGTAAGATGAGGAGTTTAAGATTGACTACATAGATAAAAGTAAGTTTGGAATTCAACATACATGGATTGTGAAGCTTGGAAAAGGGAAATATATTGACATACAATAGTATTGGTGAATGAAATAATGAAAAATGGGCTTTCTTGAGGGTTTCATTGTTTATAAAGGCATAGTAGTTGTGAATTGACATGGTATGGAACTTGAATTCTTCTATTAAATTGTATTCCTGTCATTTGACTTGTTCTCAATTCATGTTTAACCATTGTGAAGTTATTGCTGTTGTTAGTCAATAGTAGAATGTTTTTTAGCCAGATCCAAAAGTTTTGAGCTTTATTAAATAATATAAAATCATATGTCGTTAAAATTTACTTTACTGGGATGGTTTGATGGATACTCATGCATATTATTTTGAAAATCACTCATGCATGGACTTGACACCTTGGGTCATCATAGGACATGTAAAACATTAATGCTTTCTTGTAGTAAAACATGAGATATTAAAATATGAGAGGTGTATGTGCTTATTACCTATAGAATTTATGAAAAATAATAAGAAATAATCCATAGGAAACAAATCCAATGAAAAATAAAAAAATACAAATACATTTTGTTACATGCTTAGGAGTGCTGACGCTTTAGATTACCTTGCAGTGTTTTATTAATACATTATTATTTATTGATCCAATTTAATTGATTACAAAGGAATATCCAAGTGGATTTAAAAAGGATATATCTACCAGAAACCATTTTAAAAATTCCTTAAGATGAGATACCAAATTTGATATGTAACAACTTGCATGGTAGTATTGTTTTTGAATTTCTACTTCAACCAACAGTCACTAAATTAATCATAACTTTTTTCGTTAAAGATGAAACGATGTAAACGATGTGATTCCAATTAGAGATGAAATTATATTAATATTGATATTTATCGTGGAAATATATTTTGAACAAAATTTTTCGTTAAAGATGAAACGATGTGATTCCAATTAGAGATGAAATTATATTAATATTGATATTTATCGTGGAAATAGATTTTGAACAAAAGAACGATTAATGGGTCAAACATCACAATGAACAACCAACAAAGATGACCTTTATAGCTGAATAGGAAGTTAATATTTTGTTCATAAGTTTCTTTATGAAATGTAAATAAAGTGATTAAAATTTATTTGGAAACTCAATTAAGAGGTGAACATAACCCACAAATAGAATTAAAAAACTCATCCATTAATTCTTACAGAAAATAAATTTCCCAATACCATTGCTAAATATTTTGCATAACACTTAATAAGTATTTTGGTCATATTTTTTTTCATTTGATATCAAAATTGAAAAGTTAAAAATGGGTTATAAATTCAAGGGATAATTTATATAGAAATATATTTTAAGATTGAGTCCATATGGTTCCAAAATAGTACTGTCCATGTTTCATTTTTCATTTTAAATGAGGTAAATTAACCAATTGTCATAAAAATCCATCCAAATGAGCATCAAACAATGGTTTTCATAATTATATTTTTTTACTATTTTTTATTCATTTATTCCTCCATATTATCATATTATATTTGGAAAAATATGCTAGTCCTTCAAGTGTATGAGAACTTCCAATGCATCTATCTACATAATGGGACCATAAATAGACTCATATCCAAATTTGAGAAATTTACCCTAATAAATTCTTGGACACACTAAATTGACTACTAATATAGATATAATGCCAATAAATGTTGAAAAATGGAGTGGTATTGTGGCCTAATAACTATTTAAAACCAGGTTTCGATGTCATATTTGACTCATTCACTCCCTTTGACTGTCACATCATAAATTTCTTCTAAAAGAGTTCATCACACTCCTGAATGTATAACAGATGTTATGAGAAGCATGCTAGCAGATCTTCAATATATGTCTCTTGTGTCTACTCTTCGTCAAATGTGGCACATAAGTCCTTGATTTCATTCATATGATAACAAGGATAACTAGAAAAAACTTCTAAATTCTCCCCTTCTAGATTATCTTCATGTATCCCTTGCTCCTCTTCTATCTTTCAAAATGAAGATTCATCCTTGGGGACAATTCTAAATTGTTGATAAGGATTTGAGAATATCCTCATTGTGGTGGCCCATACAAAATCAAATAAAGACTCTAGCATCTTCATATTTCTCTTTTTGATCAACAGTTCCTTCTTACAAATGGATTAATGGTTTGGTTGTTCTTATACCATCTTTGATTGAAATTGTTGGAGTAGTTAAAATTACTCTTTCTATCCTTTTAATAAACCTACTGCTACTATATAATGAATTCATGGAGATAGTAAAAGCATGATAAATTCTTGTAAAGATTCACTAAACAAAATTCTTTGGTTCTTACCTCTCATCTTATCACCTTCACTCCCCCTTCATCGATCCACTTTCATAGATATTTTGTTTGAAAATCCATCATAACATATCTACTAAATGGTATTAGAAAACATGAAATCTACACTATGAGGGTTTATTTCTTTACATTTTTATATTTTTCAATTATTTTTCATTGGGATGCATGAAAATTATAATTATGTAAAAAATTTTGGAGATTGGATAAACTAATTCTCCCCCATGTGTTTCACAACATTGAATAACTTCTGCTCAAGGATTGTTATCTCTAGCGATGCGATCATCTACTAAAAGCTATGGGTTTTGGTCTAACGGAAATTGTGGTCCTCAACAAGTGACATCAGAGTGTAGAACATGAGTTTGATACTCACACAACTCGCGCTAGGGGGGATATTGTTGAACATTGGACAAACCAATTCTCCCTATTTTTTTATGACATGTAATCACCGCCTCTCATAAATTTTTATCTCTATCAATGTGCTCATTGACTAAGACCTGCGAGTTTTTTTTCTAAAAACAACCATTATTCCCAGCAAAAAATAGCCAACAATTAAATCGAATTCAAATACAAAAAATAATTAAATATGTAACCTTTGAAACCATTTTAGGAGAAAACCTATCTAGAAGGTGTGATTTCTCCCTATGGAAAAATATAGGGGCCAATTTTCACATTTGGGCTAACTTTCCATGTTTAAAAAAAAGGATTTTTGAATCTCTATTTCTTCTTAAAATAAGTCACCTAAATTTTATAGGATAAAAATATTTTACCTTTAAAATTGTCAAAATTTTATAGATATTATATGAAACCATTGAAAATTTGAATATTCTTAAAAAAATATCTCCTAGGAATTTATAGTTTGCATATTCGGGACCAGTAATATTCGACAAGGTTTCTAAACTTTCAAATGAATTTCTATCCTTAAAATTCTCCCTGCTTGTCCCCATTATTTCTTTGAATGGAAAATGGATGCAAGTGAAAAAGAAGTGAAGGTAATGACCTGTGGGATGCTAATGTCCATAAATCATCTCTTTTTTCTCTATCCTTATCCACTCTTAGATACTCTTATCATACATGGAAAAAAATGCACTTAAATAAAATGAAACTCCTTTTCCTCCTAGTGGCCCGATTATACAAAATCTTGATAACCTACTAGAGGTTATGTTTGACTACTTGAACTTTTAATGGAAATTATAGTATGGAATATTCTAGATTTTTATTCATAATTATTATTTTACTAACACTTTTTCCATGAATAATGGGGGTTGGCATGGCATCCTACCTTGAATTATCATGGTCAAGACACGAAAGTCAACTTCCTAGTGGCATAAAATTTGCATATGAACTTCGATTGAGGTGATACTTTTGTCGTTGGAAAGGTACATATGTGTAGAATAGTGAAGTGAGATGTTTCACTAAAGAAGCAATGTTTTACCTGTAAAATATACCATTTTATTCTTCAAAGTGCTTGTGAAAGGTTTTAAATCCCATTTTTTCAAAACTAGGTCGTGCTAGTAAAATCGAGCGTATGAGTTGATTCCTCCATTTTTCCACTTTGAATGTTTAAATATGGATGAAGAACAACATAATGATCCAATTGGATCAAATTTCCCCATTTTGGGAGGTTCTTAGCCCCCAAAATTGTCTACTAAATGAGGTGAGTAATGTTTTCACACCTTCTCTCGAGTGTATAATTTATCTTTCCCTAGGTGTTATCCTTTCAAGCCAATATTCCAAATCTCATGTTATCCATATATTTTATTTTTCAACCACTTCTTCAAACCTATATCCTCTATTAACAATACCTTAGTATCTAGTGCCAAATCCTCTACAAAAGGTAGGGTTTATTCCTCTTTCCGATGTAGCATGGAAGGCTCAAAGAGTTTCGATTCTTTACATTGAGCATCGAGTAGATGTGCATGTATGTTGTAAGATAAATTCTATAGAAATTATCTCCCACATTTTCCAATATCTCAAAGGGATCATATAGTAGAGTATTTATTTTCTTACAGGACCCTGTAGCATCTCCTTGTTTATGTGTAATCGTACTTCGTCTCCCACCTTGAGTGACCTATTTGTTCTATGTTGATCATGCTTGAGAGTGTCTCTTCCCTGTGACTTCTAGAGAGTCTACTATACCTATATATGTATTTTCTTGATCTTCTAAAAAAAAAAATCTTCCTTTCAGGCGTCGCATGTAAGATCCTCACTCACTCCTCTTTGCTTTCCATATGAAATATCCAAAGGTGTATGTGGAAAATATGCAAAACAAGTTTTAAATGAGGATTTACTAGTAGAAGTGTTGACTACTATGTTATAAGAGTGATTTATATGTTCTATATTTTCATCCCAAACCTTCATATTCTTATGATTGTAAACCCTCAAAGGATGCAACAAAGTATTGTTGACTAATGTCTACCCATATATGCAACAAAGTATTGTTGACTAATGTCTACCCATGTATCTATAGATGGAACATTGCATACCTCTTCAACTTCATGTCCATTCTCTCCAAAAATATAATCCAAAATGAACTAATAAATATTGTGTCCCTACCTAAAACGATACTACTTCATATCTCAAAGTTCACCTAGACCTATGCAAAGAATAAGTTCACAACTTCTTTCCTACTAATGGTATATTTATGGCGCATGAAAACAACATCTTGTTGAACTTGTCAACTACCATGAATAAACATTCATGCCTCTTCCTATTTGTTTGTAATCCTTCCACAAATTCCATGGAAATGCTTTCCTAAGGATGAATGGATACAGAGAAGGAATGAAAAATACCATATTTCATCTTACTTTCTTTGTTGGTCTAGTAAAAGATGCATCATATGATGAACATAGATACTTATTATTGCATCTTAAATGGTCAATGCACCTACTTTTGGAAGTTGTTCATCATCTTCCCTACACCATACAACATTAGAGGTGTGATCCTCTCTATTTAGATGAAGTCACTAACCTTTAGGAATACATAAGTTATCAAATCTATATTGTAACATGTCATGGAGATGGTAGTCAATTGTGTTTTCACTATCGTGCACATGACTCCATCTCTACAACTATTTTAACACCTCTCTGAATACCTCATATTCTAAATAGGCCCCTCTATAGGAATCATTAATGAAACTAATCATGTGCATGAAATTTAAAAAAAACTATGATTTTTAAAGTGGGTGGTGTTGAGAGCCTGTCAACTACCTTTTTGTGCTTACCATATTATGCTTAATCATTAAATGGAACTGTTTTAGAAACTGAATCCACTTGTAAGCCTTAGTATCTTGTTGCTTAATTTGTGCCTACAAATATTATAATGGCTAGTGATAGGTGTGGATTATTGTCTCCTTTCCCATTAAATTGTTTTTCAATTCTTCATAGCTTTCACTAGGGTAGAGAGATCCTTGTCATAAGTAGGGAAGTTGAGAACTACCCCATGACATAATTGAGAATGGTAGCATATATGCCTTCCTCATTGCATCAACACCACGCCCATAACATACCCACTTACATTTGTCTCCACTTCAAGTGAATATTTTAAGTTCAATAATTCTAGGCTGATGCTTGACTAATCATTTTGTTTAATGCCGCAAAGGCCCTCTACTAAATATTTTACCACTACAAATTCTTGCGAGTTATTTTTATCCCCAAAATTGTGCTACCCCAATGAAACAATTGACCTCAAATATATTGGTAGGCATAGGCCACTTCATTACAACCTCCATGTTGGTAAAATCTGTCTTCAATTGTTATTCACCTATCACATGCACCAAATACATGAAATATTGTTTTGAAAAATCACACTTCTTGATACATTCTAGTAGTTGGTGCTTCTATATTGTCTTTAGAAAAGTTTTCAAATGTGAGATGTGCCCCTCATAGGTAGCACTATATACCAATATACCATCCAGATAGACAATAACAATGGATATATAACATGATGTAGTATATTATTCATTAATCTCATAAAATAGCTAGTGAATTACATATTCCAAATGGCATGAATAACCACTCATACAAAACCTTTACGTGTTTTAAAGATGATCTTCGAGGTATTTTTTCTCTGAGTCAAGCATGGTCATATCCAGACTTTCTGTCTAGATTGGTAAAGTATTTGAATTGCTACAACCAATATAACATATTATCTATCTGAGGAAGGGGTTATTGATTGTTGAGCATAATTTTATTTAGCTCCTTCAAATCAATATACATTCAACAAGTCTCATCCTTCTTTGGCACAATGATGATGGGTGACCAACATCGTGAGGTACTTGTTCAAATGGAACCAAGTTAAAGTAGTTCTTGCAAATGTTTCTTTAGCTCATTTGCTTATATAACATACTACTACTAAAGCCCAATTTTTGGTGACAGAGAGTCCACAAATAGCTAGATATCATGCTCCACTTTCCTCTTGGGTGGTTACCCTTTAGAATCTTAGAACACATCCCTGTATTCATGTACAAACTCTTCTAGTTGATGTTATTGTTTATTAATACACCTATTCAAAGAAAATTTTATTCTCATTGACTATTCTATAGATTGATGATACCTTAAAAATAACTCAACATGCTTCCTGTTAGAATTAATCAACTTATTGGATTGGTTGGAACCTACGAACAAAATTTTGGAATTTATGTCATGCATAGCAATGAGGAAGTATTTTCAATCCTTAATGAGATGGTAATAGTTGAATCTCCACATTAAGACTATATCTTGGATGTACATGTAGTGACTTCCAAACACGAGTCCACATGCATCAAGATGATCTACATCTATTTCTACTTCATCAAGGAAATAAACACTAATGTCCAATCTAATTTTCACTGTATGGTTACCGTTTTTTTGCATCTTAAATTATCCATTCCATTGGATATGGGCTTGGATGAACATGAAATTCCAATCCCAACTGTTTTGACTAGCACTACTGTAATGAAATTTGCTTATGATCCTCTGTTGAACAAAGAATCAATATTTTTCTTCCTAACCAATATCTTTGAAGGGAAGAATATGGTATTTTCATTCTCTTCCTACTGCTAAAGGATACTCTAATTGTCCTCCTTATTCACTATAGAAAATATTATGATCCAAATCTTAGTTACTTTCCACCTAGTTACTTGAATCAGTGACCGTGATATTTTTCTTCTATTAGGGGAATTTTGAGGTAAAACATGGGACTCAAAATAAAAACTGTAGTAACAATATTAAATTTAAAAGAATCAATAGGATGTAAAATGATTATCTCATCCCTATGGGTAAATATTTTGGAAGTTAAAGAAGAAAACTACCCTTTTCTTTAATTGTACTTTCAACATATCTCCATATAATTTTACCGAAATGTCAAGTGTAGACACACATTGCATGTAGAATTAAATTCCACATCCAATGCATACCCACTCTGCATATTTTTTAGTAGATCCACATAAAATAAAATTGAAAATACATAAAAAAAAAAAAAAGTGTGTTAAACACATATTTTTCATGTATTTTAACTTTTTTTCAATGTGTGTCCACTCAAAAGTATGTAGAGTGGGTAGTCATTGGATGTGGAATTCAATTCTGCATACAATGGGTGTATGCACTTCATATTTGGGTAAACCTATAAAGAGATAAGTTGAAAATACAATTAAACAATAATTTATTTTACTTTTATTTAAAATTGTATAACTCTTGTTTTATTATTTTAACTATAATTTTATTATTTTCCATAGGAGGCCCATTTTATACATAAAACATTCCCCTATGTTAGCCTCTTCCTTTTTTCCTTGGATTACCACTCGATGCAAGTTCTATCACTTCTCTGCTATATGAATGTCAATGTTATAATGGTTATAGTGCTTGTTGGTATCTTTTTCATGTTGTCTTGTGGCTATTATATTTTTATCTTTTCCCCTTTTTCCACTTCTTATCTCCCTCCTTATGAGCATCCTGGTGCTCCTTTTGCTCTGATCTAGTAGATTTCCCTTTTCTCATGCCTATGTTCTCTAGGTATTGTCCCCATGGACAAGCCTCATCCACTGATATAGGTTTGAACAACATAACTCTCTTTTGCATATGGATGTGAATCCCCACTAGCTACTTGAGGAGTACGTTTGAGTTCTTTGTAGGGATACCCAACATTACGACCATATTTCTAAATTTATCGGTGTACTCTTCTACACTCTACCCCTACATCTGCCTGAAGTAAAGCTATCACATATACTCATGTTATACATAACTAATAGGGTAATATTATGACTATATGAGGGTTTTGAAATCCTACCACTTAGTCACTAGATCATCTAACTCAACCTTAGCGTCTACAAGTGGATTTCCCACTAGCTCAGTGAATGTCCTTCCATTTTCATACAATAAAATGAACTATTATATTCTTCCTCTATATGATGAACATGTTACACATCAATTTTTTACATCCATGAGAATTATGCCAAATAAAAATCCTTCCCCATCTGAGGAATTGTTGGCATAGATCCCCAATAAAGATGGGAGAAATATGTGTCCATGAAGTATAAGAATGTTGGATTACAAGCTTAAAAAACCCTTACTTTTGAGGTCATTGTAGGTCATATCACAATGTGCCATGTTGCATCTTGCACAATAAATGAATAATGATTCCATTACAAGTTTCCTTCATTAAAAGTGTGATGATCTAATTAAATGGGTAGAAATGAAAAACTGGTAAAGAAGATTCTATTCTAGAAGTGATCCAAGATATTTTACTTACATATGCATTGAAATTACATATAACAAAGCTAATTAACAATGGAACTTAAAAGCACCTAAACAGTGAGGGAATAAAATAAGAACAGAAAGACAATGACACAATGATTTGATTATAGAGTTCGTCCAAGTTGGAGTACATCTTCGGACCATGCTCAATAGTGCGGAGGTCTTCATTTAATTAGTGACATAAAAGGGATACAACTACAAGAAACAAGACATTGCAACACTTATACCTCCAAGTTGAAATATGGGTAGAGAATGGATAGCCTAACTTCATAAAAAGATAATACCACTCAACTCCTGGTAAACAATAATGCAAAAATCCCTATCCAAACCCCCATTTTTGATAATCGGGCCTTCTGTGACCTCTCGAAACCTCCTTGTTCCTCAAGATGAGGTCTAGCCTACTACTAGGATCAGGGTCTACTATGTGTGTGTTCCCCTGAACTATTCCGCAGACTCCCCCTCTTCCTTCTTCCAATACAAAATGGCATTTAAATAAGCATGGCGGAAATTCCTAAACTCCTATGCAGTTCTAACCATGGACCAAATAAATAAGGCAAGTTTAATTCGGTATCAATGATCTCGGGCCTAAAGGAGACATGGAAACAACCTTACCAATATAGTGGAAATCCTTTGGAAAGCGTGCTTGAACTGGATGAAAGACTATCGGCATTTCCATCCATTGGTGGAAAAACTTAAGCCATGCTTCAAACATTCTCTGATATAGCAAAACTAGTAGGCATATAAAACATAATGGATAACACATCACATCTAGGAATCCCATTGCAATCGCAATGGGTGCTTAAAGCACGACATTTGACCCAAAATCTATGTTTTGGCAATAATAGAGACCTTCCAGAATTATAAATTACAATATATAAGATATCACATTTGTAATCCATTCACAAATCACAATCAGCGATTACTATTGGGGCCACTTCAAGAACTCTAGCATTCTACAATTTTGATATGTGATATATCACATCACAACTAGGTACTATCGGGGCTTGATTCATAAATCACTTGTCCACCTCTGCTATGTGATATGCAATATCACAGTCACAAATTGGCAACGTCGGGGGCTGATTCTTTAGCCCACTACCTCTTTTTTCCACCGATATGTGATATGCGGGACCCAATGGTAGCTTGCCACTTCGCACTTTCCCATTCACTGGGACCTTTTCCATGTCATCTCCTTCTACCACCTCAACAAGTCAAACTTGAACTTTGACTTGCTCTAACTTCTTCATCTGGACTCATATTTGAGCCTCATTCACACTATTTTAATTAGGATGACGAGCACTTTGATATCGTACTAATTTTTATCTAGATTCTACCACTTTGAGTTTTGAGCCTTTTGCCATGCCACTGATACTTTTGTGGAGATCCACCTAGATCAATCCTCTAGGATTCTCCTAGATCAATCCTCCCCACTAAGAACCCAAAGCCTTTTTAGTCAATTGTCAAGTGAGGAAATTGTTCCCTCACTTTTTCCTTCTCCATCCATTGAGCTTTTCTTGGATGCATTCCTTTGAAGATAACATGACTATAGTCCACATCTCGTCATCATGAAGTTCTTATTTTTTCATTCAAGTATGATATCTTCCAGAATCTTCTCTAGATACCATGGTACAAAATCATCCACTGTAGGAATCTGTGCAACCTACCTGGTATATATAATCAATGGAGGTTCACAAAGCTTCAGGTTTTCAACATTTACTATGGAATGCATTTTCATATAAGCAAGAAAGTTAAGATAAAAGGCATTGTCTCCAATCTTTTCCAATATGGTGAAGGGACCATATCGGATGGGTCTCAACTTCTTCCCTTCTCCCTTCCCTCTATCCTTGTTGATGTGGAGCCATACCTCATCCCCAACTTGAAATTGATTGTCAACTTGGTGCGTATCATTTTGACCGTTATAATTGCTCCTATATTGCCTATTGAATCACCTGCATCAGGTGAATGAACTTTTGTGCTTTGTCCATATCATCTCAGCTATTTATGTCCTCCTATTTTCCAAAGACCATGTCCAAGGTATCTCTATGTAGAAAGCCAAAACATGTCTCAAACTGTGAGCTCTATGTAGATGAATGTATTGCTCGATTGTATGTGTGCTTCACATAAGGAAGTTGTTCATCCCACAACTTAAGATGTTTCACAATCGCCTCACAACAATTATACCATGGTATGGTTGACAATCTCTATTTTCCCATTGGTTTGTGGATGAAATGCCATCTTTTTAGTTTAGTATCCATCAGTCTACACAAATTGTTGCAAAACTCTCCAAGAAAGCGAGAGTCTAACACAATAGATGTGGGCAACCCAAAATGGACCTAAACATGCTGAAAGAGAAAAAAAGAAACTTGGTCAACAATGACTTTCTTTTTACAAGGCATTAAAATACACATTTTACTAAAATGATCCACAACAACATAAAAATAGACGTGACCTTTCCTAGACATAGACAAACCTCCTATAATGTTTGTGGAGACACTTTCCCATGTTCAAATTTGAATAGGGAGTGGTGTGTAGAGCCCAGTTTTTTTATTAGAGGGCTTTGAAATAGAACACAACACACAACCCTTTACAAAGTAAGTCACAATGTTTTCCATATGAGGCCAAAAATAAAACCTTTGTAAATGACATAAAGTCTTTTCAACTCCAGAATTACCAGAAACCGGAGAGGTATGAGCCTCTCGGATTACATGAATGCTTTCATCAATGGGTATGCATAGTTTTCCAGGGTGGCACAATAGAGTTCCCTACAAATTATAATGGTCCACCTATCATCCATGAGTCAGTTTTACATAAATCTTTTTAAAATCACTATCATTATTATATTGTTCTGCATAACTTTCTAAGGATAAAGAAACATTTTTCAAAACTATAGATGCATAAATAAGAGGGCAAGAAAGCATATCTTCTACTTTGTCATTGGCACCATTGTTGTATCTTGTTACTAAATGAAATTGTTGGAGGAATACCATCCATCTAAAGTGATGGGCTTGTTGAAGGTTGGTATGTGACTGAAGATACTCCAAGGGGTGATGATCTGTATGGATGATTGTCTCCTTATCGATCAAATAGTGTTTCCACTTCTTTACACTTTGGACCAAGGTGTACAACTCCCTATCATATGTGGGATAATTGACGACATCCTCGGAGAAAGTTTCTAAATGGTAACATACAAGCTTTCTTTTTTGCATCAATATAGTGCCCATGATATCCCTCTAGTATCTATTTCAATTTTAAAAGGTTGTTGAATGCCTGGTAAGGCTAGCACTGGTGTTGTGTTGATCTTCTCTTTTAGTGTGTCGAATGATTTATTCTTCCTTCCTCCCCACAAAAAGGTATTCTTCACAATGGTGAATGTGTGTAAGGGGGTTGCGCTAATAGAGAAGTTTGCAATGAATCTTCTCCAATACTATATCACACCTACCAAACCTTTTTCCTTTGTAAGACTTGTGGGCTCAGGAAAATTCATGGTCTCATCTACTTTAGAGAGATCTATTCTCAATTTCCCATTACTAACTATGTGGCCTAAATAAACCAGAGAAGTCTTCCCAAACTCACACTTTGACATTTTTTACATACAAATTTTCTCGTTTCAAAACATAAAGCACTTTCTTCACATGACACATAGCTTCATCCCAAGTCCTACTATACACAAGAATATCATCCAGATATACAAGCATAAAATAATCAATAAAAGGCCTAAACAAATCATTGATTACCCTAATAAATGTTGTCGGAGAATTGCACAGTTCAAATGGCATCACCTTCCATTCGAACAACCCCTATTTGCTTTTGAACACAGTCTTCTAAACATCTTGCTCTGTAATTCTAACCTCGTGATATCCACTACGCAAATATAGCTTTGTAAAATAAACAACATTTTTCAACTGATCTGAAAATTCATCAATAAGAGGGAGAGGGTATGGATTCTACATCATGATCTTGTTTAACACCCTCTAGTTCATAAACATTATCCATGTGTCATCTTTCTTTATCACAAACACAATCGGTGAGCCATAAGGAGAAGAACTCGGTCTAATGATTCCCTGATTTAGCAGTTCCTGCATCTATTTTTTAATCTCCTCCATATCGATAGAAGCCATCATGTACATACTAACATTTGGTAAAGGAGCGTCCTATTGTAAATGGATCTCATATTGGATTTCCTGTTTTGTTGGAAATCCTCGCGGTTCATGAAACAACTCATCATAGTCAGAAATAATTTCAAACAATTATTTCTTATGACCATGATCACAACCTTTGAAAGTGTCAACTGTCTCGACCTCTTTTTCACTCACTACCATGAGCATGCACCTTTTACTGAAATTAACTTGTCGTTTAATTTGTCTTTCACTAATAAGTCTAGCACTAACTTTTGTATGATGAGCTCTGACTATATACTCTACCCCATCATTTGTGAGGTTTTGTTTATTTTCCATCTGAAAGAAAAATGCCTTTTTGTCATATAGATATGGGCTTCCCAAGATAATTCCATAGATTTCCAAAGGCACTACATCTAACTTTACCTCATCAACAAATTTAGAAGTAATAACAAATCTGGCACTACAGTTCTTCGTGACCTGCAATTTAGCTTTATCGCTTACCCAACCAAGCGGGTATGGACTTGGATAAGGCTTAGTTTCAAGGCTTGACTTTTTCACTAAGGACTCTGAGATTAAGTTTTCCTGGGAACCTTAATCAAATAGAGTTTCCACCTTCATATGTTGTAAGACAAATCTAATGTGTAATAACTCAATTCTCTTCCGCTCATTACTCACATGCTCATTAAAATAACTAGTACCTGTAACCGAATCAGAACTACCATTAATAGAAAGAGTACCTCTTGCACCCATGACCATGATCAATGTCTCATCACTGAAATCTAATCCAAGATCTTGCATTGTTGCCACTGTCTTCTACTTCCCCTTTCCACCGAATCTCTTTTGTCTCAACTCCGAATGCAACCTCTAGCATTGGTCCTCATCATGACCATATTTCTTGCAATGAGTGCAAGACAGTGCTGCTCCATCCCCTTTATTGGTTGCAACAGTCTTCTTATCCTTCCCTTTTCCTTTCTTCTAGAATTTTCCATGCCGAGGTTTGAATGGTGACTTCTTGACTAGATCATCTCGATCATTATTGCCTCAGATTTCAAGATGAATAGTCTTTATGTTGGTTATAGTAGGCTTAAATAGTAATAATGAGTGTTTGATTTAACTATGTAGTGCACCTACATACATAGTTATAATCTCGAGTGCATAGAATGAGATGCCCAGAATCAATTCTTATTTACAAATTTCCTCAGTGAAGCTTTGCACATTTTGGCGCTTACCTTGCCTTAGATATTTCCATTCCATAAGATCCTTTTTGTTATAACCTAGAGGGTAGACTTGGTCTTTCAATGTAGAAATAAAACTAGACCAAGAGGAAAGAAGGATACCATATTTTATGGTTCCCTTCTGCAACTTTCTCTCCCATCAAACGAAATCAGTGCCACTCAGCCTAAGAGATTCTAACTTGGCATTCACATCATCTTCTTTGATCTATTGGATTTCGTAGTAAACTTCTATCCTTCTGATCGAATTATTGATTTTTTCTGCACTACACTCTCCATTGTACATGGGTAGGTCAAACTTTACATCCAACTTGAAGAACAATTTCTTAGAGGTATGCTTAGAATTTTGATGAGAGTGATGAGAACTTTCACTGGAAGAGGGAGAGGGAGGAGGATATTCTTCATCACCTTCCTGATTTGTTGATCCATCATCATCAGCATCCTTATTCTCGTGCCCAATTGCATTCTCATACTCTATGAACAACTTGTCCACTTTTTCTGCCATATTGTAGAATACCATATGGAAATTTTGTTCCTCTTCCCAATGAGTTTCTTCACTAGCCATGCTTCTTCTTCATTGTACATCTCCTATTTCAAGATCAAAGGACTTAAGTGTTCCTTCTCCTTTTTGCAGTTTTTTCCGAGTTAGCCTAAACTCATGCAATTCACATCTACAAAGACCTACTCTAATACAAAGCTTGATCCAATATATTTTACTTACACATGCATCAAAATTACATGTAACTAAGCTAATTATCCATGGAATTTAAAATCACATGAACAATGCAGAAACAAACAAAAGAACAAGAAAACCATGACACAATAATTTGATTACAGAGTTCGTCCCAGTTGGACTATGTATCCTAGGCCTGCTCAATAGTGGGAAGACCTTCATTCAATTAGTTGCATAAAAGAGATGAAACTACAAGCAACAAGCAATTACAACCCTTATACCTTGAAGTTGAAATATAGGTAATTAATGGAGAGCCTAGCTTTAGAAACAGATAATACCACTTAGCTCCTCAGGAAAAATAGTGCAAGAATGCCTATCCAAACTCCCAATTTGGATAATCAAGCCTTCAACAACCTCTCAGAACCTACCTGATACTCAAGGCAAGGTATGGCCTGCTACTAGGGTCAGGGTTTGCTACATGTTTGTGCTTATGAACTATTCTGCTGACTCCCACTCTTCCTTCTTCCGACACAAAATGGCCTCGAAATAAGAATGGCAGAAATTCCTCAACTCCTCAGCCGTTCTAACCATAAGGCAGGTAAGGTAGGTGGGTTTGATCTGATATCAAGGATCTCGGGCCTAAAGGAGACATTGAAACAACCTTACCAATATAGTCAAAATCCTTTGGAATACATGTTTAAACTAGAGGAAAGACTATTGACATTTGCACCCATCAGCAGATAGACTTAAGCCATGCTTCAATCGTTCTATGATATAACGAACTCGTCGGGTGTATAAAACATAATGTATAATACATCCCATCTAGGAAGCCCATCACAATCACAATCTGTTCTTAAACAATTGATAGATGACCCGAAATCTGCATTTCAGCAATCACATAGACTCATCGGAAATATTAATTACAATATATAAAATATCGCATTTGTAATTCGATTTCAAATCGCAATCGGTGATTACTATCGAGGTCGCTTCGAAAACTCTAGCACTTCTGTGATTGTGATATGCAATATATCACATTGCAACAAGGTACTATCGGGGGCCGATTCACGAAACACGTGTCCACCTCCAATATGCAATACGTGATATCGCAATTGCAAATCAACAATGCCGGGGGCCAATTCTTTAACCTACTACCTCTCTTTTCCTTGATATGTGATATGCGGGACCCAGTGGCAGCCTGCCACTTGGGCCTTCCCCATTCATTGGGACCTTTTACATGTCATATCCTCCTGCCACCTGGACAAGTTAAACTTTAACTTTGAATTTCTCTAAATTATTCACCTGGACTTGGATTTGAGTGTCGTTCACACTATTGGAATCAGGATGATGAGCGCTTCGATCCAATGCTATGTTTTATCCAAATTATACCACTTTGATTTTTGAGCATTTTACCATGCCACTGGTAATTTTCTAAAGATCCACTTGGACCATTTCTCCAGGATCCTCCTCGATCAACAAGTCTTGAGAATCATATCTATTCCAAAGTGATGGAGATTGTGCCTGAGCTCCTTCTATCCTGGATCTCATTCCTTCCATTATGGATCTAATTTTGTCCATTTTGGATCTCAACCCTTCCTTGATGGATCTCAACTTCCACTCTTTCCCTATAAGTACAATGCATTTGAAGAGAACAGGGTTTCCATTTCAGAATCTTGAACTATACTTGCATGTTGTCCAAATATCCATTAGAGACATTTTTATTGCAAAATTTTCATTAAGAATCATTGGAAGGAGGATTTCAACATCAAGGCATGGTTTTAATTCTCCTTTTCTTCAATTTAATACAAAATTTATTTCTTTCTCACACTAATTATCCATTTTTATAATGTTTAGTACAAGACTCTTTGATAAATTGTATGTGTTATATTGAATTATTTTTATATCATGTTCTTTGATTATCTGTTTATTGGTGTCTTCGAAAGTCTTTATCCGAAGCATTGAAGATGATATTGAAAGTTGCATCCAACAATAACAAGTATAATCATTAGGAATTTCAATCAAAATTTTATAGATTATTCATTCCATTTCTTGCATCTCTGATTTAATATTGATGAAAATAAAGAAAGTGTTGTGTGTTTGTTTTCTTCTTTGTAGACTTGGTTCCTGAGTCTAGGGAGATCTGTCTTTTTAGTAGGATATGATTTCTCTACCAAATAAAACACTAAAATAAAATTCTAATTTTTGCAACCACTGATTTAACCTCGAGGTGTCAATTTCACCTTGATACAATTGATATTTTCCTTTGCTTCCATTTTAAATAGGGATTGTGAATGGTTCATGAAACTTAATATTGGTAGATCTTTTTTGGATTTTTTCTTAGGGTCCCTATGTGGTTCTTCCTTATCTACCAATCTCCCCTCCCATATAAGCCTTACCTTAGAACCTACATATTTTATGAATAAATTCAGTTTAGTAATTAGGTCTAAAATGAGGAGACCCACATTATGGTTTATATTTGCAACTTTTTCAAATGTCCACACAAACCTATCCTCTATGGGATTATAGGGTTATTCATAGATTTGTTGTCCATGATGGACTTTGTGACTTTCAAAACAACCAATATGAATCCTTTACAGGTCTTCACACTATACTCAAATAAACCTTCCTTCATACCTACATGATCCATAAACTTCCATGGAAAATTCATCATAACAGATATACAAAAACTTAATAGAAAATCTAAAATATACACTATGAGGATTCATTTCTTATTACATTTCAAGATTTGTTATTTAATGTTTATTGCACATACATGTGAATCATAATTATATACAAAATGGAATCAAGATTGAAATAAAAATCACAAATTACAAATTAACATAATATGTAACTTGGAAAACCCTTTTAAGAGAAGATCCACATGGAAGATGATGTTTCTATGCTCTCTTTCTCTAAATGGAAAATGGATTCAATTAAAAATAAGTGATGCCTATGGCTCATGGGATGCTATAATGCACAAATCCTCTATTTTTTCTCCCTCCCCATCCACTGTCATCTACTCTATTCATCTATGGAAAGAAATTCATTGAATAGAATGGAACCCCTCTTCCTTTGAATAACCCAGTTATAACACAATCTGATAGAATACTAGTGGTTATGTTTAAATCCAACTCTTAAATAGAGTTACAATATGGAATATTCTATAGTATTTTTCATCATGATCACATATATAGTCATCTTTTCATGAATAATGGGGGTTGACGTGGCATCCTCTCAAGATATGGTGGTTAAAACATGAAGGTTAAAACCTGCGTAGCATTAATTTTACATATAAACTATGATGGAGGCAGTTCTTGTGCCATTTTAAATGCATGTATGTGTAAAATATCATGAAAATTTGTTTTCCTAAAGTGAAATAATTTTTCCCAACAAAAAAATTGTTTGATGACTCAAACTTCCTGCAGAAGGTTTCACACCCTAAGTTGCCAATTTCGATCATGCCAGTAAAAATGGTATTGCGAGTTAATTCCTTCATTTTTTCCAATGTGAAAGCTTTAGTATGGATGAAAAATAACATAATGATCCAATCCAGATCACTCCTTTCCTTAAATGTTTGCATTAAATGCAATCGTTCAATACCTAATATAAGAAGTATTATTGTGCCCTTGACATCTCCCTAACAACAACACTAACATGTTGGTCTGGTTTGTTTACATAATTTAGGACATTAAATTATCAATATAGGTGTCTATAATCTTATGGGATGTTATGTGCTACATGTGTAGTCTAATAATTTTCCATCTTGTAAAATGTTATCTATCCTTAAACTATTACAATGTATAAAGAAACATTTTAAAGTATTAAAATAATCTCAAGACAAAAGGTAACTCACCTTCTTCTATTTAGGCTACAAAATATTTATAGATATATCTAATAGCAAGGAAGCTGCAATGATCTAAAACTATGAATAAGAAAAGATATGGTGCACAAGTCAAAAACTGGATGCCCTCCAAGCCTCAACTTACACACTTAGAAACTCTCAGTTGAAGACACTCAAGACAGTATTATATAGTAATAAAAGGAAGCATGAAATAGAGACTCAATTCAAAATTATTACAATTATGAGGAACATAAAAGAAATAAAAACTAACTTTAATTAGTTCCCTCAATCTTAACTTGCCTGTCTATGTATACATTAGAAAAAAAACTAAAGTACTGATTAACCTAAACCTAGCTAGCTAATTATACTATAATCATCCATCTATATTAGGTTTGACCTCTAGAATGACAAAAATCATGAGGAAACATGATCCCATGAATTTTGGGAAAAATTCCTTGCTTGGACAATGTATATTTCTACAAACTAGCTGAGTTGACCAAGCACTGACTTGTCATGTGTGAGAGACATTTTCCTGAACCAATACCACAAGATCCATCTAGGAAAAAATAGGGAACAAAATACATCCTTTATTTCTCACCCATATTTCCTAAATATATCTCAAAGAAAGATAAATTAATAGAACATTGTTTTTCTATATCATCTAATAAAACTGAATTAATGATGCATAACATTTCTAAAATTCTAAAATGAAAGGAAAATGATAAAAATCCTTCCAATTTTTTTTATTACTAAATTGGAGAGAAGATATGGAAAAATAGTGGGTGATAGGATTATTTTAGTTGGAAGGAGTATTCTTATGATGACTATTATCACCAAAATTAAGGACCAATAGTCATTTTGTCCCATTTAATTTTAAGTTTAGTTCACTTACATACCATATCATTTTCATTGGTTTTTCTAGCATAATATGATCATAGGTCAGAATTTAAGCCAACTTGTCTGAATTATAAATCATCAAAGATTTCTTACTCTAGCAAGAACTTGCATTCTTTAACATTTCCTAAACCTTAAGAGTGAGGTTGTTCAATTTGTTGTTTATATTTGTCATGTATAAGTTAGGAAATATCCCTTTTCCAAAGAATGGTACAGTACCATCATGGCAATAGTAAGTCACTTACTTGAGAGTTGACTCTTGTCTCTCCCATTGAGGTTAGGATATTTACTCATAGGAGAGATTTTAAATAAGAATAAAGTCCTTATATTTACTTTTATGGAACTATTCAAAGGGAATTGTGGAGTAGAGGATATATTCCTATTATCAAATTAACATTCGTTAAAATTTAGGGTTTTCTTGGGAAAATGTAACAATAACTATACAAAACTTATAGCTCTAAAATTTTCTTTTATATTATGTATAGATAGGGGAGCTAAAACGGTGCTAACTCTCTAATATGATTTGGTTTTTATATAAATATACACATTCAAGATCAAAGGAAATGTATCTCAGATAATTTATTTGAAGGAATTCACCAAGAGCTATATTATTAGAAGATATGGGAGGAGGCTTATGGTAATTTGTTATAAATTTAACAATTCCTATTTCAGAAATGTTTGTGACCTTCTATTTTAATATTATGTGGCAGAGTGTAATATTTATATGGTCCTCTACATTTTATAGATTCAGATTAATTTATGTGGAAATTTTTTTCTTATAAGGGTTTTCATTAAATCCTTAATGAAAAGCTCAAAAATGTTATGAGGTGGATAACATTCCAAAACTAGTTACGAGGCTTTTATAGATTGTCATCATATGTATATGGAGAAATCTATATGAGAAGTTACTATTCTAGACCCATCTTAACTGAGATCTATTAAGTGTTGATAGGGGTTAAATATCTAAAGGTGCAAACCCCTTTTCATGTTTTGCACACTAAACAAAGTTTTCACCTCAAGGGATTTGGTCCTTCTTATTTCTTGACATATTTGGGGTTAAGATGGATAGATGCTAGTTATATACCAATGTATAGATTCCTTCAACTCCATGTTCATCATGAAAGGAATTACACTTCTCATTCATTTTGAGAGACATACATACATACATACATACATACATACATACATACATACATACATACATACATACATACATATATATATATATATATATCTGAGAAAATATGAAATTAATTTGACATCTCCTTCATTTCAAGCAACAAACCAACGAAATGTTCATAATTCTTCGTGGGATTGTGAGTTTTAATAGTTTAAATTACACTTTTGAATGCATAAATTGATTTGGTTCCTTGAAAGTCCCCTTGGACACTGAGATTGTGTAGAGTACATAGCTTAAATTTGCAATTACAAAAATTATTTATTGTATATATGACAAATTTGGCCAAAAAATATGTTTGGAAAGGGGGTCAAACTTAAAATAGTTAAACTAGGCCAAATGTTTTAATCATAAAAGGAAATGAAAAAATAAAAAAGTCAATTTTTTCTATAATATATAGACAGTTGATCTTTAAATATTTTACTCAATTGATTTGTATAATATATACATAGTTGATCTTGAAATTTTTTATCTAATATGGGCATTGATAGCTGGCCTTGAAATATTTTATTTGTGGCCCTGATTGCCAATATTAATTATTTTTTTGTTATTAATATATTTTTAAATACATGTATCCTCATATGGAATCCTCTCTCTATCTACAAATATATCATATTGAAATATTATAATTAATAGTCAAGATGGAAATATTTTGTTTGTGATTGAAATTGAAATTATTTTTCTTTTATAAATTCAGTTTTCTGTGATCCATGATGAGTTAAGTAAAATCACATAAGAAAAATTTTTGGGTGACGTTTTTCAAACCAAGTGTGGTTCATCATCAGGACCAGATGAAGAGGAAAACCATCGAAAAGGCTTAAATAGAGAGAAATATAGAGACCATAATTTGAAGTAACCACTATATTTGAACAATAATATTTAAATTATGCTATTAATTTATTAATATATTAAAAACAAATATTATTAAGTAATGACTATATTAATTGGTGAGTTTTTGAAAAATAATATTTAAATTCTGATATTAATTTAATAAAAACAAATTTTAATAAGTAATGACTATATTAAACTTTTAGTTTTTGTATTTAAGTTAATTTATGAAAATCAAATATTATTTAAAAAATCTACTACTGGGAAATAATGGGAAAAAAAAAATCAAACTTACAAGAATCAAAAAATCAAAATGAAACTCCAAACAAGGAATAAAGTCAAAAATGATAAAAAAGAGTCAAGACCCTAATGGAGATAAGATCATTTAAATAAAATTAATTAATAGAAATAAAATGAACTAAAATAAAAATAATTTAATGAAACTAAATAAAATATAAAAAAAATATAATCAAAAAAAATATATATATATATATAGTCAAAAGAAAAAAATAAAAATATTTATATATATTAATATATATATAATATATATATATAATATATATATTCAAAGAAAGTTAATCAATGATAAGATACGGTCTACAATAAAATACGGGGCCAAGGCCCATTAAAACAAATAAAAAAAAGGTAAAAAGAGTTAACTCTTTTTAGTATTTTTGTTATTTGTTTAATGGGCCTCACCCCATATTTTATTGTTGACCTTGTTTTATTTATTGATTACTTTACTTTGAATATATATATTCTTTTTTGACTTCTGTATATTTTTCGTTTTATTTTATTTATTTTGAATTTATTTTATTTTATTTTATTTCCATTAATTCTTTTTACTTATTAAGGGATATTGTCTCAATTAGGGTCTTGACTCTTTTTTACCAAATTTTACTTCCGTCGTTTGGGGTTTGACATTGATTTTTTGATTCTATTTTTTTTCGATTATTTCCTAGTAATAGAATTTTTTAATAATATTTGATTTTAATAAGTTAGTTTAAATATTATTTTTCAAAAGCTAGCCTTTACCTAATAATATTTGTTTTTAATATATTAATAAATTAAGATCATAATTTAAATATTATTGTTCGAATATAGCCATTACATAAAATTATGGTATGTAAACTTCTCTCTATTTAGGCCTTTGCCATGGTCCACATCTTCTTCTGGTCCTGATGATGAACAATACTTGATAGTTCGAAACCCATCGACCAAAACTTTCTCTTATGTGATTTCTACCAAAAGACTTTTATTAATTAATTTTATTCTTAATATTTTCTAAATGCCACATATCATTATGAATTTAATTTATTACGGAGTTGTCTAACAAGGCGAAGGAATTGCCCGGATAGTAAAAAATAGCTAGAATCTGGGTAAAAAAATTTCAAAAAATCTCGTAGAGGCAGTGTTTGAATTGTGTTTTTGAAGGTGGCAATAGATTCAACACTATCAAAAATGTCTAGGATGCCTAAAATTTTGAAGTTTAACAACTATAATTTGGGTTCACAAAAATCCTTGCCGGATTTTCTCTAAATATTACCGAAATTTCCATAACTTTCTGGGCAACTCCTTCGCCTAGTTAAACTAAGTGATTTATTACACATCCATCTCTTATAGGGAGTAATTTAATTTTTTTTTATCTTTCTCTTTATATATATAAGTTGATATCAATAATTTATTTCAAATGGGATTGAAATATTTTCTTTACAATGAACATTAAAATATTATTTTTCACTTTGAAATATATTAGTTAACATAGATTTTATAATATTTCATTTAAGGATAACATTGAAATATTTTGTAAAAAATAAATTATTTTCACATCACACTTGAAAATGAAAATAAAAATGTCTCTTGTTCGCCTGAGGTAGCCCAATTGGCAATGGCCATGGAAGTGAAGTCTCACCAAACCAGAAGTCTTGGGTTCAAATCTTGTGTTATACCATCCAATCAAGATGAGAAGTTTGACATGACAAATATGTAGTCCTAGCAAGCTTAAATTTATATTTATATATAAATTTGACATAAAATTATGCTAATATGGAAAGAAAAATATATTATAGCTAATACTGAAATGTTTTTTTTATTGATATTTATTTCTTAATGCCACATGGTGCACATATGCATGGTAATTGTAATACCAAATATACATATTAACCTTACATTTATCAAGATATCCAATATCTTGAGGTGCAAATGTTTCGTCATATTTTGCACTCTAAAAATGGCTTGCACCTCAAAAGATTTGAACCCTCTCCACACTTGATAGATCAAAGGTTCTTTGTTGCGAATAGGTTAGACATTAAGATGGCTTTATATTGACTTTTATTATTAAAGATATACATATTTGGCATTGAGATATTTTATTTGGGCATTGATACACCCAATTGGAATTGAGATATTTTATTTACGCATTGAAATATTTTATTTGTTGTACATATTTAAACATGTTTTCTTAATAATATATATAAATGTTATATCCATTTCATATTAAGAATTGATTGAAGTACAAATCTCCATGTTATTAGGAAAAGTGTATTAGAAATAAATTAACGGATCAAATAAATACATAAAATATTGTGGAAACACAAATACAAAAATGCATAAAACAAGAGAGACATAGATATATGTGCTTCACCCAATTTGGGCTACATCCACAGAGAAACATCCAGTCCTTCCTTTTATATTCTCCAGCAAAATGAAGACATAGAACCTATATCGGATTCATTGTAATTTCTTCTTCTCTCTCACCCAAACTCCTCTATCTCTCTCTCTCTCTTGCACACAATAATAATACATAGTCACAATACAATTTCCTGATATAAATCGAGGGTATCCTTCTAGGGTATAAAACCATAAATTAAGATAACTTCTATGGTATGATCATCTTCCTACTGGACAACCTAGATTGAGTGTGCAATTACAATATTTTAAAGTCAAATTTTCATCTATTTTTAGCTTCGAGGGCGCTTCCCCAAAACCCTCGCCAGGGGGGATAACTGAAAGTAGTCATCACACCCCCCTCACCATGGAATCCCATGACAGTTATCATATGGGTGACATAGTCACCCCTTTTAGGATCTAGAGTGCAACGTGGCTAAGAACTCTGAATAAAAAAAATAATCAAGTTCCACACCAAACAATCTCCCACCCGGAGACCAATTATATAAACTCCATTTTTGCTTCACTTGTTAGAAAATGATTGCACTTGGACTTGGGTATTTTGCATCTTCACAATCATACTTGAATATCGATTTAAACTAAGTAGAATCTCAGTTTATATATGACTACAACTTTTCTTAACATATATGTGGGATTCTCGCTAGTGTCTATCCTTTTTAGCTTCAACTTTCCATTTTCCAACATTGACGACATGAAATAGTACTTGAGCTATATATTTTTAGTATTGTAATGAAAATTTGCATTATTCGCAAGGAAAATAACACTTTGGATGTCATTGTATAACCTTCCCATATCCTATTTCTTTCCGAGTTCATCCATAAACCTTTGTAACCAAACCATTTCTTTACCAGCCATTGTAGTAGCAACATATCCTTCTTTCGTTATTGAAAGTGGAACAATGTTTCACAATTTTGAAACCCAATTGATAGTTTTTCCACATATAGTAAACACACATCTTGTGGTGGTCTTGTTATTATCTCTATCACTTGCCATATTTGCATCGACATACCCTTGTAGAGAAATGTTTGGACAACCAAAGGATAATAATTGATTTGTGGTACCTCTCAAGTACCTTAAAATCCACTTCACTTCTATCCAATGCTCTTTTCCTAGATTATTCATATACATGTTTACAACTCCCTCTACATGTGCAATATCAGGCCTTGTGCAGATCATTACATACATTAAGCTTCCAACTACTAATGCATATGGAACATTACACATATAATCCATCTCTTTCTCGGTCTTTGCAAATATCTCCTTACTTAGTTTGAAATGGCTAGCCAAAGGTATACTAACCCATTTTTCATTTTGTATATTAAATGTTTCCAATACCTTTCCTGTTTACTCACTCTAAGACAATGTTAATTTGTGAGTTTTCTTATCTCTGGTTATTCTCATACCAAGGATTTGTTTTGCAGCAACAAAATCCTTCATTGGAAATGAGTTTGCCAATTTTATTTTGAGCGCATTTATTTCGTACATGTTAGACCCTGCAACAAGCATGCCATCCACATAAAATAGCAATATAATATAATTGTTATCATTTTATTTTATTATGAACATAGTGGTCAAGGTGACATCTATTATAACCTTGTTCAAACATAAACCTACCAAGTTTTAGATACCACTACCTTGGAGCTTGTTTTAAGCCATACAAGACCTTCTTCAGTTTGCACACTAATTTATCTTACCCTTTGACCTCATACCCTTGTGGTTGTCGCATACATGTTTCTTCCTCCAAATCCCCATTGGGAAAGGTTGTATTTAAATCTAACTACTCAAGATCTCAATCTTTTTCTACGAGTAGACTTAAAATCATTTTGATTGAAGTCATTTTAACAACAACAGAAAAAATTCATCAAATTATATACCCTTCTTTTGTGCAAACCTCTTCACCACAAGTCTAGCCTTATACCTATGTTTTCCTCCATATTCTTCCTTCAAACCATAAGCTCATTTATTCTGCAATATTGTTTTACTTGTCAATAACTTGACTAAGTTTCAATTTTGGTTATGTATTAAGGGGTCCATCTCTTCTTCTACGGATTTCTCCCAATTATTCTTGGTTTCTACCTATGTTGCTTCTTCATATCTTTATAGTTCACTAGAATTAGTCAACAATACATAATGTAATGAAGGAGAGTATCATTCAAGTGGTGTACTTATCTTGATAGATCTTCTAACACCACTTTTAGGTGTTTGAGGTGCTTGTCGTTGTTGTGGTTTCTATTGTTGTTGTGGATAAAGATTGTTATAAATTTTATGCACCTTTACCTCTTCTTTGATCTCATTAAGCATTGTGTATTCTTTTTTTCCTTCTCCTATTTCTTTTCCTCCATCTGATCCCTATACAAGACCTTTTCATTGAATATGGCATCTATGATACTAATAATATTGTGATTTTCATAGTCATATAAGTGATAACCAAAATCATTAACACCATATCCGATAAAGTTATATTTCCTTGATTTTTCCTAAAGCCTTCTTCTATTTTATTTATTAATGTGGATAAAAGCTTCACAATAGAAAGTATTTAAAATTGAGTTGTTTACGTTTTTATATGTCCATGCCTCCTCTGGAATACCACCATTTGAGAAACTTGAAGGCCCTCTATTAATTAGATAAACACTCGTATCTGCAACATCTGCCAAAAATTGTAAGGGAAATCTTGTATGCAACCTCATGCACCTTGCATGCTCCATGAATGTCTTTTTCATCCTTTGTGACACACCATTTTCCTATGGTGTTCCTAGAACTATCTTCCATCTGCAAATTCCATGCTTTGAATAGTAGTTATCAAAATATTTGTTGTAGTATTCACCTCTATTGTCTGATCTGGGACACTTCAATTTCTTTCTTGTCTCATTTTCAACCAAATCTTTCCATTTCTTGAAAGTATCAAATACATCATATTTATTCTGAATACAATAAATCTATGTTTTCATAGTTGCATCATCAATAAAAGTAACAGAATAGCAAGATGCATTGAGAGATGATACCTGAGTATCTCTACATACATCTATTCGCACAAGCCCTAATTTTGAATTCTTCTTTTCTTTCCCACCTGTGATAAATCTAAGTCTCATGTTCTTTTTATAAAAACAATTTTCATATAAATCCAAATCAACATGCTTCAAACTTGGCAACAAATTTCTTGATTAAAGAATCTGCACCCCCTTCTCACTCTTGTGCGTCAGCCTTTAATTCCATAATGTCGTATCTACTCCTGTGGAGTTTAATGCATTAAAAAAATTAGAAATACCATTACATAGATACAATGTGCCAACCTTTTCTCCTTTTTCTATTATCAGGGTTCCTTTAGTGACCTTCTAGGCTTTTTCTGTGAATGTAGATACACAACCTTCACCACTTAACTTCCCCATTGATATTGGACTTTTCTTCAGTTCTGGAACATGCCTCACCTCCTTCAATAGCCATTGGTTTCCATTTGTTTCTGAATAAAAACCTTACCCACTCCATTCATTTTACAGGGTTTATCATCATCGAAATGAACATATCCAAAATTGCATCGAATGTAGTCATGAAAATGTTTCCTATTAGGTGTGGCATGGAATGACGTCACTAAATATACAACCTTCGAATAAATAATATTCTCTAATGAAATAACAAATCATATTGCAACACACCATCTGTCAAATTCACTTCATGCTTGTTCTCTTGTTTTCAATCTCCTTCTTTTCCCTTCTGAGATTTGCAATCTTTCTTTAGGTCTCTTTTCTTCTCGCGTTTCCATCATGTTATCCCTGATTTGGTTTTGGATATTCCCATTTTTACTTAATATGATTTCTTGGGCACCTTCATCTTTCCATTTTTATTCCCCTAGCCTCTATAGTGAAAGCATTACCTGATGTCTTACTGGAGCTTTTTCATCATATTTCCTCATTATGGATGGCACCAAGAACATCATCAAACTTTAAAGTACTAGATCCAGAGACAAAGTTATTAATAGCCATAACTAAGCCATTCCAAAATTTTCGCAATGAACACAGAAACAACATAATCCTAACTTCATGATCAAAATTTTCCCCTACAGAACTTAAATGATTGGTAACCACGTTATATTCATTGACATGATCAGAAATAGATCCATATTCTAACATATGCATATTAAATACATGCTTCTTAAGGAATACCTTATTTAAAGCTGAGGTTTCTCCATATAGTTTCGCTAATGCCATCATTAAACTTTCTACTATCATTTCCTTTGAAATGTTGAATGCCACCAATGCTTCAAGACACACCTATATTGTTCCTAGTGCCTTCCTAACAACAATATCCCATTCTTCATTTGTCACACTTGTCACCTTCTTTGATTTTCTACTCAATGGTGGGTAGAGATATTTTTAATAAAAATAATCTTCCATTTGCATATTCCATAGCTAGTAACTTTGGTTGTTAAATTTATGGACCCTAAACCTAACATATTTTACTATTTCTCCCACTCAAACTAGGAATCCTTCTTTCCTATAAGTTTACCAACCAAATAAACCTTCAATTATGATACAAGTTGTTAGAAATAAGTTAATGGAGCAATGAAATATATAAAATATTGTAGAAACAAAAATAAAAAATGTATAAAATAAGACAGACACAGATATACGTGGTTCACTCAATTTATGCTACATCCACATAGAAACAACTAATCCTTCTTTTTATATTATCCAACAAAATGAAGAGATAAAACCTACAACAAATTCACTGTAATTTCGTCTCCACTCTCACATAGCCTCCTCTCTCTCTCACTAAGAATAATAATACACAATCGCAATATAGTTCCATCATATAAATCGAGGTTTTCGTTCTAGGTAAAAAGACCCCAATTTAACATAACTTATATTTTCAGATTATCTGCCTACTAAACGACCTAGATTGACTACAAAATAATAATATTTTACAATGGAAATTTTCATTTATTTTTAGTTTCAGGGGCATTGACCCCAAACCCCCGATAGGGGGGATCCTTAAAAATAGTCGCCATACCCGCCTAAACACCATTGATAGATATCATATAGGTGGTGTTGATACCCTATTTAGGAACTAGGGTACAACGTGGTTGAGACCTATTAATCAAGAAGATAATCACACTCCACATCCAACAAATTGTTTTTTTTTCCTTTTTCCTTTTAATTATTTTTCTGTTTGTATACATCAAGTTGATATAAAAATATTTTAATAATGTGGGAATTGAAAGGTTTTATATATAGTAAACATTAAAATATAAATTTTTTAAGGACTTCAAGTTAATATTGAAATTTAATAATAATTAATGTGAATATTCAAATAATTATTTAATACTACATAAAAATTATTTTAAAAGGAAACGAAAGACACCTCTCCTCTCTCTCTCTCTCTCTCTCTCTCCTCTCTCTACTATATATATATATAATATATATATATATATATATATATATAATAAGAGAGAGAGAGAGAGAAGAGGAGAGAGAGAGAGAGATGTAGTTACTTTATTTCTTGATATAAAGTTGAGATGAAATTATGTTTTTTTTTTTAAACACAAATGAGTAGAGATTATATTCAAATATGTCTTTAGTCGCAGTTCATACATGGGAGATACAATATATTAAATATTCTTCCAAACGATCCTCCAAGGAGGTAGTATGTTATGTACTAAAAAAAATATGATGGAAAAAAAATATAATAGTGAATCAACATTCATAGATCCTACAAAATTATTCTAGCAATAGGACACATTTACAATATGAACTTGTTAAAAAAGGGAAAGGAAAGCTTCGTCCAAAGGGCTATTAATATCTAAATGTCAATTACCCATAGGATGGCTTGAAGTACTAGTCAAAATGTACTAGTTTTTTGGAGCCTGTTGTGTTTACCTCATGTACTATATTTGTTAGCATAGAGCATCAAGTTTGCCATCCTATATGGTAGACTGTATCCTTAAGTGATTGAATTTCCTTGGTAATAAAGATCAAAGAACTCCTCTATTGATTACTTCTCCATTTAATATCCATGTTCTTAGTCTGAACGAGGTCAATTTCTTTGTTGTAGACATTATAAGAATTGGTGCCTCGAATACAAGCTTAGATTCCTTTCCTTGTTACCATGGTTGATAATGAAGAAGGGGGGGCGGTGGGGGGGTCAGGTGATGGAGTAGGCTAGGCATAGGGAGTTAAAATGTGAGGGGATAGAGAATTCAAAGTGGGTACAGGAGATGATGGTGGAAAATAACTAGTAGTAGTTACTGTAATGAACCTAATTTACACCCTAGATTTTTTTAAATACATCTCCTATATTTTTTTTTATACATCTACCATTTTCTTAACCATTTGTACAATCTATGCTTTTAAAGAAACTTTCACCCCCATGCTAACTCATCACCTGTAAGTCCACACATCAATAATTAGCGATAACATTATTTGTTAAATCAATCCGGTATGACCTGCCTTTACAATGAGGCTGGAGTATAATATTGTGGTCAGGATCTATGTGGAGATTATGATTATTCATTAATTACATTTACGTTACTCTAGCCTATACTTTGTATCTCACCCCTCCCTTGGTTACAACAGTAGTAACACTTTTTGTTTTCTCTTTAATGCATAGAAGTTGTATATATTTCAACATGTGCTATGGACCAAGCTGGATGCATACTATCTCCACGCCATTTGTATTCCATTTATTTTTGTCGACTTGCACACTATACACCCATTTCGTGGGCATACGGCCCAACTGCTTGCGGCTCGAGAATCCTCCTGATTCTTCTAATGAACTGAGCTAGATTTATAGTTCAGATTACCTCAAAAAACCCTAAATTTGTGTGTTTATCATTTTGGTTGGGTTTTTCATTTACCCCTGCATTCTCCAAAGAAGGAATGGAGGTGTTTTTTTTATTCAGCTTCTTGTCATGATTTTTCTCCCTCTGTTAGGAAGCTACCCATATGAAATAGGTAAGTTATGTGACCCTCTGGTTATTTATCCCTTTTTATTTCCCACTGACAAAAGGATACATAGATTTCTCCCCGAACACGTCTCTCTTGGAATAGGCACTACCTTAGGCTTAGGTGAGTTCTTCCTTAGACAATTAGAGTAATCCTTTCCTATCGTTTACTTCCCATTTTATTTATCTTTCTACCTGATTTCTTCTTGATTTCTTAGGTAGGGTTTAGGTAGTACTAGGGTCATGTGGATTCTATGGGTAAACCTTTTTATCCAATGTTCCTCTCTTGACAGGGTTAAAATTTCATAATCGCTAACTAGTTCCATTTTATGTCAATCTATTGATGCCAGTATTTATGTATATCGTAGGTACACTAAGCTTGATTTTTCTGAGGCACAATTTTTCAACATCTAACTCTTATGTTTTGTCTACTAGACAGTTTTGGTGTCTCTTGTTGAACTAGATTCTGATGCTTGTGGTTTTAATCCCATTGCTTCCATTTTGTGACCTACAAAGGTCAATGTGGATACAACCTAAAGAAGTTGATTTGTTCCCTAGATATCAAATTTAGATGTTTGTTTTTCTTGCTCTTTGTTATATTGTTTTTAGTTTTCTAAATTGAATGATGAAATAGCTAAGCCGCATGTATAAGGCTTCTGAAAGGCACCAAGATTGTTCTAGGTTGTCCCTAGTATATTTTTATTAAAACCTAATCTGAATGATAGGATATTTTTCATATTATTGTTGGACATTAAAAAGGGTTTTCTCTCCCTTTGATATGTGAGATTTGAATCTATTCACTTGTACTGGACGTATGCTTTTAAAATCCTAATATTAATTTAATAGTTTTATGGTTTATATATATGTAAAACAAAATTTGATTTGGGTGTGAATTAAACCACTGTGTGAATTCAAAGAGAAATAGTATCCTACCTCTAATGTTGCTTTTGATCTATTCCTTATGAGATAGCTCTCTTGTTATACAAACTTTATATCTCTATCATAATTGAAATTACGACATAATTATTATTGGGGTCGTCTAGGGTGTATCATAACATAAGTCAGCTAGTCATATATCCTAATATTATTCATTAGTATGAATATTTAGGTAAACCCTGCAATCTCATCTCTAATTTTCTTTTGATCTATGTATGCATATACTCAGTATATGTGATATTGGTGTGGTGGCTTCCTCATACTAACACTGCTCCAGTTTCTAACTTTCTCTTCTCATTGGAGACTTGGAACAAAATGAGTCCCTATTTTAATTCAAACTCCTCTTTGTTTTTTTTTATAGAAGTACCCAACTGAGCGATGTAGTCTCCTTTAGGAACACCTACAGACTTGAAAATAGATTATTCCCTTAACTTTGCTATATATAATTTATTGTTTTGAATGATGATGAGTATACCATTAAAATATTATAGCTTCTACATACCCACGAGCACTATATGTGACGATATTAGTCAGGATGCTCGTATACCACGGTTCAATGGGCCTTTTTCTATACAATTTTTTACTTCACTAGTATAGAAGCATACTCTCATGGCTCAGTATGCTACCCATGTCTTAAATAAACTCTGAAACAAAAATAAATATTGTCACCCGTAGAAGTTAGTCATATTTAACATGAATCTTCTATAATATAACATGCAACCCTGTAACTAATCAAAAATATCATCCATGAGATAGGTAGCCATCATCATGCATCAGTTATTAATTAATGTAATACTTTGCAACTGATAAGCATAATCATCCACAAAATATAGAAAACCATCAACATGCAATCCATAAATAATAACATACTATTTTACAACTAAGAAAGGTCGGTCATCTGCAGAAGATAATCAATTGTTAACTTGTAACTAATATAAATGACTGCCAACTTTGTACAGATAAGAAATGACACCCAACAAAAATAACTAACCATAACCTTCATCCCATGTAGTGTAACATGCATCTAATATAAAATTACTCAGACACAGTTACGAATTTTCTGACCAATATTCTTGAGCACGAAAAATCGATGGATGACTGCACTAGGCCTGCCAACCATGAATCCTATGATTCCCCATGAGCTATGAAAAATTTCCAGGAATGAGTAACCTCTACTCTGCCTTGATAATGCTTATTTACCATTATCATGTTAATAGATTTTTCCTGGGCAACATCCTACCTTCAGGGGTTTTGTTTCCCCTCAACCTAGGACTTTTCCATGTTTTTCCTCAAAGCTAAAATCCTACTTCTCCACTTGAAACACTTTTATTCCTGGTCTTTATATCCCACCGGGTTTTCACATATATATTTTTCTTTAGGAAAAATCATGAAAAATCTTATCCCTCTTAGATTCTGGCAAGTTTCATCCTCTTTTTTGGGGTCAGTCCATGAATTTTCCAAACTCAATATCACAACATTAATAACTTTATTAATAGAATATAAACATTCACATAATCATGTTTATCACCCACTAACATATCTCTTTGCCAATATTACATAATAATTCAAGTTGATTAAAACGGGAGGTGTTACATCATCCCCCCTGAAACATAACACCGTCCTCATTGTTATTATTCAATAGAAAATAACCTAAGGTAGGCAATGCTTACAACCTCTTCTTTTTCCCAGGTCACTTCCTCGGGAGTAAATTGTCTCCACTTCACTTTAAAATGAGATATGACCTGATTCCACAATATGATTTCCCTCCATTCAATAACGCATAGTGGTTCAGGCAATAAATCTCCTTCGGGTTCCACCTATAGCAGATGCCAATCAATTATGTGAGATCTATCATGCACATATTTTTTCAATAGTGACACGTGAAATAAATTATGTACTCTAATATGAGCAGGTAGATCTAATTGATATGCTATTGGACCTGTTCAATTCAACACTTAGAAAGGTCCACACTACAGCGGTACTAATTTAGGACAGTTGCCAATAATCATAGTACTCGTGCGAGGCCTGATCCTCAAGTAGACATGTTCCCCAATTTGAAATTGCTTAAATTGTTTTTTTTTATCTACATAACTTCTTTGTTTGTCTTGAGCAAACCTATTATTTTGTTGAATTCTTTTCACTATCTATTTGATTTCACCCAAGAGTTCAGGCCCAAGGATCAACCAATCCTCTAGTTGACTCCAACTAAGAGGGCTATGCCATTTTCTGCCATATAGAGCCTCAAAGGGGCTCATATTAATGGAAGCTTCGTAACTTTTATTATAGGCAAACTCGGCCAAATGTAAATAGTCTTCCCATTGTGGATCTCTCCATCACATGCATTCGAGGAAGGTCCTCTAAGACCTAATTTGTTCTTTCAGTTTGCCTATCCATGTGGGTGATATCTTGTGCTGAAGTTCAATTTGGTACCAAAATTCCCAAACAGGGACTATTCTAAAATTTTGAAGTAAACTTGGTGTCCTGATCTGATACGATCATTTTTGATATACCATGTAATCTGAAAATATCTTTCATGAAGATCTTTTCTATTTGTGTTGTTTCAAAAGTGGATTGTACATGAATGAAGTGGGTTGGTTTTGTTAGTATATACACTACCACCATAATGGAATCATGTTGATACCTGATTTTTGGTAATCCAATTATGAGATCCATGGAAATCATTTCCCATTTCCATTCTAGAATAGGTAGTGAATTCAGAAGACCTGCTAGATTCTCATGTTCTAGTTTTACTTATTGACACTGTAGGTGCTTTGCCAAATAATTAGCTATCTCCTTTTTATTCTAGCCCAGAAGAATTGTTTGCTTAATGCAGTTATCATTTTATGGTATCCTAGGTAGCCTCCGTATGGCTCTTTATGTTGTTCATCAAATATTAATTGTTTGAGAGGGGTCCTATTTGGGATAACCCATCTCCTTGGTAGGTGATCAATTCTTTAGAATTGACCGCATACCTTGTTATCTTACCTTGTTGTATCTTCTTGTAAAATTGTTGTTATTAGGGGTCATGTTGTCCTACTAATCTCACATGTTCCTCAAAATATGTGTTTACACTTCCTCCCATGTGTGCAACTATAGCATTAGCATGCCGACTTAATGCATCAGAAATCTTGTTTTCCTTTCCTTTAATATGTTTGATTTCAATTTCAATTTCACTGAGGAAGGTTAGCCATCTTCCCTGTCTCGCATTCAAGTTAGATTTACTAAAAAATTATTTAAGGCTGATGTCGTCGGTCATTAAAACAAACTTCTTACCCATCAAATAACGTCTCCACATTATTAACACGGGAATTACTGTAGCCAACTCTACATTATACACATCATAATTATACTGACGTTTTTTCAATTTTTGGGATTCATAGGCTATTACAACATTGCTTTGTAGCAACACCCCTCCTAATCCCTTAAGGCACGCATCTCTGCATACTAAAAGTTCTTGTTCCAGATCTTTTATCTGTAAGACAGGAGCCGTGGTCAATTTTTTTTTAAGTTTATTGAAACTTTCTTGACACTTTTCAGTCCATCCAGACTTCATTCCCTTTTTATGTAATGAGGTGATGGGGTATGCCAATATGGAAAAGTTCTTCACAAATCTACGATAGTATCCTAAAATCCCCATAACAGTGCAAACTGCAGACACATCCCTTGATACTAGCCATTCCAAAATGGTTGTAATCTTCTCGGGATCCACTTCTAATCCTTCCTTAAATATTACATGTCCCAAGTACTATATCTTGGTTTGGAAAAATTCACACTTGCTGATTTTTGTGTACAATTTATTTTCCCTTAAGGTCTGCAGTACCATCCTTAAATGTTTTTTATGGTCCTCCTCATTCTTGCAGTATACCAAGATGTCATCTATAAAAACCAAGACAAAATGATCTAGGTATCGGTGCAACACATTGTTCATGAGACACATGAATGTCACAAGAGCGTCGGTGAGACCAAAGGGTAACACCACGAACTCGTAGAGTTCATAGTGTGTTCTAAAAGTTGTCTTATATATATCTTCCTCCTTAATTCACAACTCATGGTACCTCGTTCTGAGGTCAATCTCTGAAAAAGGTGTATCCCCTCTGACGTGATGAAATAGATCATCTATTCCCGGTAGAGGGTATTTTCTTTTTATAGCTAATTTGTTTAACTGGAGGTAATCTATACACATTTTGCATTCTCCATCCTTATTTTTCACAAAAAGAACCGATGCCCCCCAAGGGGCAACGCTGGGTCTGATATATCCCTTGACCAATAACCCTTTTAACTGCATTCTTAACTCCAATACTTTTGGAGTGCTCATGCGATATGGACTCCAATACATAGGTAACACCACGAACTCATAGTATCCTAAAATCCCCATGACAGTGCGAACTATAGACACATCCCTTGATACTAGCCATTCCAAAATGGTTGTAATCTTCTCGGGATCCACTCCTGATCCTTCCTTAGATATTACATGTCCCAAGTACTGTATCTTGGTTTGGAAAAATTCACACTTGTAGATTTTTGTGTACAGTTTATCTTCCCTTAAGGTCTGTAGTACCATCCTTAAATCCTTTTGATGGTCCTCCTCATTCTTGGTGTATACCAAGATGTCATTTATAATACTAGTGATCACCCCTATAATACTAGTGATTACCCCATTACTATTGTAGTTGTACCCCTTATTAATATTGTTGGGTCCCTATAATACTAGTGATTACCCCATTATTATTGTAGTTGTACCCCTTATTAATATTTTTGTGCCCCTATTG
>APFE030022558.1:0-11934 GCA_000404065.3 Pinus taeda
TAATAGTTGTAACTAGTAGGGTTCGACTCAGGTTCAAATTCTCTTAGCATGAAGTTTTCATTATATGTTTCAATGTGGAATTGAAGCTTGCACGTAATTTTTTTAATTCATTTCAGTTGAAGTATTCCATCTTTGAAGGATATGTTTTGAGTTGTTTCTATTGTGAGATTTCTTTGTAGGAGAACATTACCTTGCAGGGGTAATAACCACTTATTTATTTACAAAAATTGTTTATGTACTTCATTGATACTGAATATATGAGTGGTTTAGTCATGTTGACAGGCCCAAAGATGTAGCCCCCTTGGGGAATAGGATAAATAATCCCCTATGTTGTGGGAACAAGTGGATTTCCCCGTTGTGCCATTGCGATGGGAGGATTTCCCCTTATTTCATTGGAATATGAAGAAATGAGAAAAACTTGAGTGGTATGAAGTTCACTCTCTACGGGAAAGGTATGATTGAATGAAGGTGGAATCAAGTCAACCATTTTCTCAACCAATGGTTGATAAGGAATGGAACCATGGGATTCACATTTAGAGAGTTGCGGGATTGATTGGATTCAGATTTTGATCAATCACTTCATCAACTTGTGGAGGATTGGGAGAAATCTTCCAGTAACCAGTTGGAAGTTGTGGCTGATAAGCTGTAAGGTTTTCCAACACTTTTGAGGATTCATACATATAGGGAAAAAGGTAAATATGATGATTCCCTTCATATAACTTACAAGGAAAATTAACTTTAGTTTTTTCCCATGGAACTTACTATCACTAGTTAAGGGCTTATCACCAGCATGATCTCCAGAAGCTAATGACAAAGGTTGATGTGAGCTTGTATACCACACTTATAATATCTTGGGAATACCAAGACAATCTCTAAGAAGGTGGTCACCCATACATAACTTGTAAGGGAATTTAACTTTGTAGGGTTAATTGGAAGGTTTCTCCATACTAGTCGCATTTGTAGCAATGGTTGCTTGGTTTTCCCCTTGTTAACTTTACTTCTTCTTCATACTTTTCTTCTTCTTCTTCTTAGATTCCTGGTTACTAGAATCAATACTTTCACCAAGCGGGGAGGAAGAAAGGGATAAAGAAAAATTAGGTGAAGAAGGCAAAGGGATAAATTTAGGATAAACTTGAGGTTAATATTGTTCAAGTGTTGGAGAACTTGGTTGAGGAGTAGTTTGGAAATTCGGAACCATAGAGGTCAAAAGCAACCAAACTAGAAAAGCAATGGTAAATCTAGGAAGGGACAACATTGCCATATAAGGAGAACCAATATTTCCAAAAGAAGGAAAAGGAACAATATTCTCGTCAGATGGGTCCCCTTGATTGGTAGACTTTGGAATTGTTTCCATTAGTCTCAACCTAAGATCCACTAAGGATTTGTTCCACAGGGAGGATGTTGTTCTGTGGTCAATTAATTTATTCTATAAATTAAATACACAAACAAAACAAAGGGGTAACTAGGCATAAAGGTTTACGAAGCAATCGTGAACTGCAATATACACCTTGGAGAACCAAGGATTTAACGTACATACATGAAATCTCCCTTAATGTTGTGTCCGGTGTATCACGATGTACAAAACGGCCGACTCGGCTACCTATGGTGAGGATAACAACCTATGGTGGACTTCCAAAATATACTCGATGGTACGTGGAAGTGCAGTCCGTAGTAGTGTTGTCTAATGCGTAGCCGTTTGATGAGAGCATTCCCATATACTTATCATGCATGGAGCACCATCCTAAATACCTGACAGTACATGGAGAATGATCCTATACACTTATGTACGTGGAATGAGATATCACCTCTGGATTGTAAAGCTAACAGTAAACAAAAACTCCTATGTTTAAAGACGCTGAAACATGTCTCTATCCTAGACCTCAATGCGTGTCGTTAAGTTTCAAATGGTCCTTAAGTTAATTGAGCGAGTTTTAGAGTTGATCTTGAATTATCTTTCAGTTTCAAGGCTCAAAAATCGATGTCACCTGAACACACCTACAATGCAACTAATATGAAAAAAACAAAACTTTTCATTTTCTTTTTATAATGAAAGGCCTAACTAAGTAGGGGAAGAAGAAATCAATCAATATTTCAACAAACAAGTGATGCAACAATAGATATTTATAACTTCACTTTTCCAATCAAAATCAAAGCCATATATGCAATACATGATGCATAATATTTTCCTTTTGGATTCCACTTAATTTTCATATGAAAACTAAGACATTTTCCTAGTCATTGATAAAATAAATTATTTAGAATGATGATTGAAACACCAATTATTTCAAGCAATCAATGATCAAACAATTTAGTTTACTAATGACCCAATGGCAAGAACAAAGGAAAATCTAAACAAATTCTTATCAATGCACTCAAAAACAAAAGAAAACCAAATGGAGGCTTATGAGAGACCAAGACACGCTCAGGGAAACAAGGAGGACCAACCAGAACAAAGTTGATCAGAGATAAAATCACAAAAAGCTAAATTTTTTGCATCATACCATAATGATAACAGGTGTTGAAAGGACTAGAGTGCACTGCAACACACTGTCTCTAGGCTACAAGGTGCGCTTATCAAGGAAAGCCAAGTTTTGACACAAAAATGCAAGTAAAGCTCAATGAAAGGTCTTCCTAGGTCTATTCAGGACTGAGTGAGATAGTAAAGGTCTGATTAAGAGGTAAGACAAGCACAATGGACAAGGAAATCACCAAGAGAATGAATCATACCCCAACAAAGATGTCAATTGGTTATGCGAGATTTATGACTGTGAACAAAAATATCTCCCCTAGCTTTTGTGGATTGACCTAGAATAATAGAAAGATAACGGACCCAATGTTTTCCTTAAAGTATGTAGAGGAAGGGATGGAACCTACTTGGAATCTATCGTATGTTTCACTCCTTGTTTCACTTGAATGCTCCAATCATAGCTCCAACTGCCAGAATTAGAACTTTTACAACCAGACAACACAAGCCAGGAACCCACGATATCTATGTAGCATCACCTATCTACTTTATTCAACAGATCAACATGGTATTGAAATACATGAATATCGACATCACATATAGGAAAACAAATAACTCTTTGTATTGATATAAATGGAGTGAGTTACAACCATAAATAGGTGTTGATCTTGTAGAAGAGCTCCTCCATGTTCTTTAATTGTCCTTTATTTTTCACAAATTGCACCTCCAATCACCCTAAATGCATGAAAAGATAACTCTCAAAACAACAACATAAGGGTACAATCACTTTCCAAAAGCCAACCCCTTGCATATGGAGGTTTGTAAATATATAGAGCAGTGAGGCAAGTTGGGAGTTCTTATCCTTTTAGCAATCTTGGGATTGAGATCCACTCTTAATGGGAGGATGAGATCTAAGCATAAGGAATGGAAACTCCAAAGTAGGGTGGGATAGGATTCAAAAATTTTATCTGATGTAAATAGTTGCAACAAATTTTGGAAGCTTCTAGAATAGGAGGCTTCCAAAATTTCTCTCTTTTCTCGAATTTATAGAACCAATGCAGGTGCAAAGGGGAAAAACTTGTAGGTGATCAACGTAGGCCACAATGGAGCAACCTGTAGGTGAACGTAGTCTAGCAAGAGGCCAAGGACCGTTGGTCCTAAAACTAGCTCAGATGATGCAGTTTAGAGTAGAAACTCTGGGAATGAGAGAGTCATGAATAAGGCTTTGTGAAATGATGATGTAAGGGGGAATAAGGTGTTGATTGATCCCATTAGGAGGCCTATTGATAAGATATGAAAAATAGGCTATAACAATAGTCATGATCACACCTACACAAAATTAAGGCCTTGTATATAAACACCTACATATATAGGTTTTCTTAGTATAGGCTAGTCATAGGACATGTGTAATTGGAGACTCATTGAACCAGTTAGGATTTCCATTTCAACAAAAAGGAGTCTAATTGGGACTCTAATCAAGAAATTCCTCCCATGTTCAGATAGGGCATTTCCACGCATCAAAATATAGTTATATTGGTTATGTATGGAAATTATAATATTTTGATTTCAATATTTCAATCACATAATTGAGAATTTTTTTATTGATTATGCTGATGGTGCTGGACCCACCAACATGTCAGGGGATCTCCCTGGTAAGAAGTCCCAATTACACCTCAGACCGTTTGGTGTAGGAGTCCCAGCAATGGATCATACAATATCGCCTTGACCATGGTTGTACACAAAGGCAAGTAAGACGTTCTTGTTGGTGGATAGGGTGTAACATGCATAGCAAGCCAAGGAAGGTGCATGAATAGCTCTAACACATGAAAAGTGAGGTGAGTGTGCCCCTTGGAGCCCTATGAAAGCATGCAACTAAGAAGGGAACACACGAGCACAGATGCACCACAAACTAGAAAGCAAGTAAGCTAACAGTCCAAAGTGATGGTTAAACCAACCACACATCTTAGTGAGATTCATACATACTTATACAGAAAGAGTGCATACATGCATGCGTAAGCAAACATATACGTATATCATTAGAGTAAACAAGATAGCTGAAATAAAATAATCAAATTTGCATGAAACCGGCTAGCTCTATTATATTAAGAAGTGAAAGTTCCAATTATACAATACAACTATTTCCAACCACTAGTCCCAATAGTAGAACGTTACAGTCACTACCACCTGCTCCTCCAAAGAGATATACTAGCTCTGCACTATGGAGAAGCCAAGGCTCGTTACAATATTCTCCAAGCTTTCTCTAAGCTACTCCTATTGGAAGCTTGGTTGACCAAAGGCCTCTACAATGATTTATGAGGTACTATATATAGCAAAGAGTGGGGTGAACCTTGAAATTCCCCTTTGTGACTCTTCACATACCCTCATGACTCTTCACCTACTACATGACTGTTACATTCAACTATCGACACTTGGACTTCCACTTTACAAGTTGTGACATACAATATGCACATGTACCCATGTGAGACAAAATAGGCTTGAGCAAGCTATGCAAGCTATCACTAACACTTGGATAGTTGTGGTAAGACCAACTCTTCGACATACTTGCGATGATCGACATTGGTGAACTGATGCCAAGCTTAGTCATCTATGACGGTGTCTGTGCGCTCAATGGTGACATCTTACTGAAAGTGAACTCTTGCCTCTGTTGCATCTGGGTACACTAATATGGCTCCTCTATCCAATTCGTTTGATAATGTGCGCGTCACCATCTTGAGTGTAGTTGGACTAGCAACACAATGATGCATAGTGTTTGTACTGATCTCTAAGTATGTTTTGATGACCATGTGCATCAACTTGTCGAAATACATGTTTAGCTTCAGTCAGACTTGCTTCTTGTCTTCCCCTCAATGAGTGTACCGAATAGGTGGGGTCACATGTTTGCGCACATCAACATCCATTCTCCTGAATACCCTTGCATGCAATTGACAACACTGCTCACCCTGTCTGCTGCATGCCAGCTGCTGGATGGGTCCATAACTTGCATGGGTGCAGTTTCATTAGTCTGTGCATGTTGCGGCTCTTGTTGTGCCTGTTCCCGCTGCAACTCCTCTTTTTGGTGCAGCTCCTATTCTTCTTTGAGTTTTTGCTTCAGTACCTACAACTTCTTCTCTATTTCTCTCTCTTCCTTCACACGATCCTCTTGTTGCACTATCACCTCATAGCCTCAGTCTCCAAAGTTTCTTTCATCACAAGTGGATTTACTTGAGCTTGCAACTTTGTTCCACCTCTACACTGTCAACAACATTCCTCTTACATTTGTCGCATGCAAGTGTGCTACCTTTTGTTGATGCTAATGGTGCTGCTCGCTATGATGCCACTGCCATTTCTTCTTAATATCCTTGTCCATTAACAACTTGATGTCTTCATAGATAGGCAAGTTCATAGACACTTGATCGACTGCATCCCCAGTTGTGTTTTGAACGGTGTCATCAACTCTTCTCTCCTGGAAGCCATCGTACCTGTGCTGCTGAGAGGCAAACAAACACTTGTGATACATGGAGACATAGAAACACTCATGAAAAGAAATCTATCAGTCGAAAACCAAAACAAACTAGAGGACTGACATGTAACATGCCTGTGTGACTGTCTGTGAAGATTGCACAATTTTCACCAGGAGGCTGGGAGACTGACTGCCAAAACTGCATAAGCAATAGTCTAGGCTGGCGGGAGTCTGACTGACTATTGAAACTACACAATGGACAATCCATCCTGGCCTACTAAGGAATGAAACTGCACAATGCACAATTTCAGTCAACAGTGACATGCAAACCAGCAAACGACATTGCGTAGTTTCTGGGGCCAGCAAGGCACTAAATCCCTGTTGATGCCCCGAAAATCGTTACATCGACATCGGGGGATAACCACCCGGTCTAAACCTTAATACAACTCCTTTTCCGTTTGGGATGGTGGCTCCGACTGGATATAATGGGACCAGTTTCGCAATAGTAAATAAAAGGGGGTGAATGAATGATTGGTTTTCAAATAAGTGATAATAAACGGAGGACTTATTCTATGAACAAAAACGTAAATGACTATTTTATCCCGGGGAGCTTCTATTCTTTAAGTGTAACATTTAATGATCTATGTTTGTTGATAGGCATATAGATGACACTAAGCAATAAACAAAGACATTCATTTAAATGATAATTACTTCGTTCAAATAGTTGAACGAAGTAATTGATAAAACAATATTACACTTCTCTCTTATATTACTGATACATGCATGATTGAAAGAATAGCAAACTGTAAACATCCAATAGTGGAAAGCATAAAGTTTACTGTTAAAATACATTCACATATTCAATAATAGCATAAATGACCAAAATAAAAATTCACAGAAAAGGAATAAATTCAGACATACATAATAGTACCATATGGGTTGCGAATTATTCCCTACGCCAATCGCAATTTGAATTCCTTCTTTTGATTCAGAAATACTTTAAAATAAAGGCAATAGTGCACATTCATATCAAAGCTTCATTGTCAAAATTTGGAAATATTGGTCCAGTCTTCATAAAAGAATATGCTTGAAGTACAATAGTGCAACTTCAAGCTTAAGTCATATACAAAAACTTACGACCCTTTCTAAATGCATGAAAGGGTCTATAAATACTAAACTAAGCTAACAAACTACAAAATTAAAATGCTACTAAATTGGTATAATCCGATCTTAAAATATCTCCCCCATAGTGATCTGGAAATCGGCAGCGATGATTCATTCTTTTGGTTGTTTCCCCTTTATTCTGAGTTGGCATATTGCTAGCATTGGTTCCACTTCTTGAGGGCGGCTGAGTTGAGAATTGATTTGAGCAGCATAGGTGGCATCATGTATATCGGGGATGATACACCTGATTGCATCCGTCAGGCATTTGAGGGTGGCTCTCTGACTGTATGGTTTAACTAGGAACAACCAATAGGTGTCCCAAGTTAAACTTTTAATCCTTGAGATTAATTTCCCATTCTTTTCAAGCTCTTGGTTACATGACTGCTCCAATGTCTTGGTTGATAATAGTTTACCTGGTGTACATTGAGAAATCATGTTAGATAAATAGAGAGTGTTATTGATCAAGTCAACTAAATTGCTCGTAGATAACTTGCATCGGGAAACAGTTCTCTCTGCTTTCATTAATTGGGACTGACATTCTGTGAATAGGATTTCCTTATGGGATACTAAGATTTTGGGCAAGTTTGCTGCCTTTCCCTCATTAGAGTCCTGCGATGTAAGAAAATCTGTCAAAGTGTCTTCAGCTTGCTCCAAATCTTGCCTGGCATCCACTGACTTATCTATTATAGATGATGTTATGTCGCATAGAGGTTCAACTTGGGTGATTTCATGACATAACAATCTTATTTGCGTTATTAATGCCTTGTTGATTTGCATTGCCTCTGCTCTAAACTCGGCCAGCTGGGGAAGACTCTTGAACCTTTCTACCTAAGCTGATAATTGGGCAATTTGCTCATCTTTTGTCTTTACCATCTGTTCATTCATCACCTTCAACTTTGATAATGCCTCGGATAGTTCTTTCTGTCTCTGAATTTCCCCTGAATCAATCCTCTGCTTTTCTTCATGCAACTGTTTGTTTACCTGGTTGTTTAATTGTTGTTGTGTGGACAGTTGTTGTTGTAGCTGTTCTAACTTCTGCTACTCTACCGATAGCTGTGCTTGTAATGAAGCAATTGCTTGATCCTTTTCCTTCAATAAATTACTTACCTCTGATGCCTTATCCATGGTGGCTGCCGAATAGGCACCGGCATACTGAGATAACTTGGTTAGGTCATCGGAGGGGTCAAATTCTTCTCTCTATACCACATTTGTTGTTATTGTTTGTTCAGGGAACAGAGAAGGTTGATCAATCCTTCTTCTCTTCCTCTGTTGTTTTATCACAGCCCTGTGTTTCAAGCTATAGAAAACGTCTAGTGGAGGAATGTCCTCTAATTGCCAAACAATTTGATCGGAGGGGTTTTTTGGAATTATTTATACTACTGTACTTGAGGGTGGACCGCTGGTTCCTTCGTTTGGAACCTCTTGTGATGCTGTATCTTTTGTATCGACAGCTTTGGATGTTTCAACATCTGTTGAAGTCTCAAGATTGCCTATAATGGTATTGAATTGTTGCCATTCTTCAAGCAATTTTGGATCCACTTGAGTATCCATATTTATTTCTTTGCTTCTCTGCTCCTGCTGCCTTTTTTGTTCTTCTTCCCTTATTCTCTCCCGTTGCTTCTTTTCTGCCTCCTCTTGTTCTTTTCTTTGTGCTTCTTCCTGTTCTATTCTTCGGATTTCCTCTTGCTCTCTTCTCTGAACTTCTTCATAGATTGCAGATGTAGCAGGAGGTTCATTAGTAAGCCACTGCTCAGGCTCGCTTGACTGAACCGTTGGGGTAGTAGCTAACAAATATAGAGGCAGAGTTTGCAACCTTTGTTCTCTAAGTTTGTTAAATTCTACCAATTCGTCGTTGCGATATCTCATTCTGGCTAGCTGTTGTACCTAGAAGATTGACTCGGCAGAGGAGAACGGGTCATCGAACTCATCTTCCTTGTGCTCGACTTTAGTAAGCTTGGCTTGATCTAGGGCGTTATAGATGATTTTCTTTGGGTCAAAGCGTCTATTAGGCAGAGTGGCGAGACTTAAGACGTTAATTTTTTCTGCCTCTTTCTCTGCATGTTTATAATCATGCAGAGTATAGACGCCACACCTAAGAGGAAAAGGAGGCCAAACTTGCTTCTTTGAATTTCTGAGAGTTTTCGTGGCTGAAGCAGTTGTAAGCTAATATGCTATTTCGCGAGCTAATAGCTTGTCTGGTATGTATAATGGAAGGACATGAGGTCTAGCCTGATTGCTGAAAACTCTGACATAGGTTAATTTTTCTTCCCCAAACCAGGTTCCTAGGGCTGTCAAGTCAATTTCAGCCTGAGAGGAGATCTTAGGGGTAGGTTTATCAAAAATTTCATAGTAAAGAGGTAGCATAAATCCATTGCAGACTTGGTATAAATGGTGCTTATAATTAGCTTTCCACAGCTTCTGGTGGTAAATATGAATAGGCATAGGGTCCTGTGGAGTCCATCTCCACCCTAAAATAGGAAACTCGGAATTGAAACATAGGGTATCCAAAATGTAGGCACTAAAATAGAACGGAGGGATGAACCTATCGGTAACACAGGATTTTTTTCTGAATTCAAGAATAGCCGTGGCCAATTTATCTGATAATATAGTCCCCCAATCCATAATTTCACTATTACATGCTGCTTCTATGGAAAACTTGGAAGAATCATGCAATCCCCATAGTCGACACATCATGGCTCCAGCATAACAATAAGGAGAGCATAAGGAGTCAACGGAGTACTTACCCGAAGACTCATTTTTGTGTTTCGCCGGGTTCTGTCTCCATTCTCGTATGGGCGCTGACTCGGTCTCATTCTCATCTTGAAACTTTTCCAGAAATGCTTTATTGTATTTTCTCTCTGGCTCGGGCAAGTGGTACATTTGTCTGAAATCGTTGGGCTGAAATGAACCAAATATTCTTCCATCGACAATGCAGAATGTTCTATCCGTAATTGGAATTGCCTCGATTTCCCATCTCACCACATCCGTATATGGAAGAATTTGCTCTCTAGTTGTTATCCTATGAAGGTAGGTGTTACACAGTAATTTGTCACCATTGGTCACCATCCCTGTTACCCCTATTTTCGTACATTGGAGGATACATTCTGGGACCTGTGAGCAGTGACATAGCCTAAAAACACTTGCATTATGTTCCCCTGAGTATGTACTTCATGTTCCCTGAAGACACCTTCTGCAAATTATCCCTGAAAAGTGCCCTTTTTCCTTTGGCACAGGTACACAGTGTCTTATCCATGCCAATCACTGAAATCCTCAAAAAGGGGCGCGCCCATTGGCGCTCTGTCCTAGAACAACACTCGCGCCAACTAAGTTTGACAATGATTTTTGGCAAACGCACACCCATATGTTTTTTCCTTTCTGATCATGAAGTCTTTTGAGGGAAAAATCCATCTGATAGAGGTCGAGAGTCATCATCTATCCTTGACATCTATCCTCAGTGGCTTTTCGGAGATAATGTCGATCCACAATGGGCGTCCTGGTGCATTGAATCTTCCTCCCTTCTCCATTTATAAAAGTCTGTCCTCATGCATTAGACAAGCTAGTTTTTGAGAGTTTTGAAGTAATGCTAGTTGTGATTATGCTTGTCTGGAGTGATAGTAAGAGTATTGAAGCATAGGGAGGTTATGCTGCCAGAATCCTGAGAGAGAGAAGGTCTATTGCAAGGCATACATAGCTATTCGCCCAGCCAGAGAATAGGTTCAACGTCAGAACATTGGTTGTATCTTTCTCTGCTTATTATTCATTAATAAACGACTGCTATTATGGTTCCAATCTCATTGCCTATTATGATGTTTGATTTATTTCCTTTCTGACTGAAATATAGTTTTACTTTGGTGGATTTTATGCTTGTAGTTGTCTCGGTCTTTGCATGTGCAGGTGTCCGTTCGCAAGGATCACTAGGATTGTGACCTGCTGAAGCAAGGGAGCCGGAGGGTCAACTCTACTTCGACATTTGCGTTGGATTCTAGGTTGGTCTTCGTAATCCACCTTTTAGTATACAACTAGGAACTTGCATAGCAACATAAATTGATTGTTGCTAGACCCATTTTGGGCTAGTGGGATCGCCTCTGTCCGCAAAGGGGATTTACCTATTCAACAATTTTGGCGACTCCACTAGGGAGTTTTAGCTTGTTGTTTGATTTGTAAACTTTAGACAGAGCCTGAAGCATGGCCAGATAGCCTTCGAAACACTATTGCTTTGCATTAGTGAAGTAGATCAAAGCCACTTCAGTCAATCTCCGGTTTGGTTTACTGACTGAAGAATTTGGAGTTTGTCTTGCATGTTAGTTTTCTCTTGCTTGCCTGAGTTAATGAGCTTTCTGGGTCAGTTTTAAAATTGTTATTTGTTGTTTGATCCTTCTGAGCACTGTTGGCCCGACCTTGGTTTGTCTCATTTATTTTTTGGGTCAGCAAACGTGGTTGGCGCGTTTTTTCTTTTGACATTTGCGCCAGTTGGTGCATGTTGCACAACAGGAACTCACGCCAATTCCTGAATGGCGCAAGTTGCAGATTCACAGTCGTGCCAGCTCTGTGAATTTTGCCAGTCTGTTAGTTGAAAGCTCCTTAAACTCAGATTCTTGTTTTTCTATATCTTTTTCAGCTTCTGGAAGTGTGTTAGACCTTTGTGTGACTGGTTATTATTTTTATCCTTCAGTTGTTTGCTTATTTCTATCGATTTTGTATCCTAGCCCTAGAACACCTAGTGGCTTTGCATGTCGAGCCTTCTGTGGGAAGTTGTGGTTTGATAATCCAGTCAACTTTTTGGTTGTTTTCGGCACTCATCTAGTGGTTGTGAAAGTTTGGTATTCTATGCTTCGAGTGATTCACT